>SJXQ01000155.1:300989-365270 GCA_006408695.1 Aepyceros melampus
AATAACAAAAGACTCCTAGCTTCCTGCACTGTTACTCCAGTCACTTGCTTTATTTCTTCCTTCATCCTGGGTTGAGCCCTAAAGATAATTCAGAAAAGTCATCCTGGAATTTAGGGGGAAAGAGCAGAAGGAAAATAGCCCTTATTTTATATAATTTGGTCTTTTTAATAAGGACATTTTATTCAATATTTTATTTACCTTAGGCTTTTCCCTATATATTCAGAAGCTCAAGGGTTTATCAAAACACAGAACTGTGTTGGGATTCTGCGTATCTACGCCCCAGCCTGGTTCCGTGAGACCTCCTGAGGGCATGAACAAAGCCTCCGTGCCTGCGCTGCAGAATCACACAGAGGGCTCCTGTCAAGCCAGCCCTTTCTTCTTCCTAAAACGGCCTCCAAAGGCAGCCTTTTTCCCCCTTTGATGTAAGCTCACAATTTCCTCACTTTCAGGGATTTAAATTACAACAAATGTTCCGTGGGTTCACCTTTTTTTTTTCCATCTTGTATCTTTTCCCCATTGAGCTGAAATTCACATAAAATCAACACTTTAAAGTATACACTCAATGTAGGATATATTTTTAAAATTTCACCTTGATTTTCTTCATTTTTACCATAAAGGGTCAAGATATTCTTTCTTTTTTGTAAATTTTAAATAAAAACTGTATATATGGAAGGTATACAACATGATGTCTTGTTATATACATATACAGTGAAATGATCCCTCTAGTGAGGCTAATTAATATATCCGTCTCCTCATATCGTTACCATTTGTGTGTTGTGTGTGTGTGGTTGGAGCACCTAAAATCTACTCTCTTAACAAAGTTCTGGTCTACAGTACAGCATTAAGTAGAGTCTTCATGTTGTACATTAGCTGTCTAGACTTACTCATCCTGTATCACTGCAACTTTATGAAGGTTCACTGTTCTGGGGTATAGCGTGGTATCTACAGAGTCCATTGCTGGCCAGCTGCTCTCCTCCATTGCTAAACTGGGCCTCATAAATTTCCCCTTAGAGGTGCTCCCCGTTACAAAAGCTGCCTGGTTTCTGCTTCTTAACCAAGAAGCCTTCTTTCCATCCCACAGCTCTCAAGGAAAGCCAAACACACCAAAGTTCTCACCTTTCCTTCCCAGCCTTTCCCTATTTCCTCCTGCTTCCTAACACCTCATTCTTTTATTTATTCTGTCCACTCCAGTAGTCTCACCTACCACTCACTAGGAATTGTTTAGGTGCTAGACGTTATACTTGTTAATCTCCACATCCCAGTGAGGTAGATATTCTCATTTTACAAAGAGGAAACAGGCAAGAGAGGTTACAAAGCCTAAAGAGGGTGGGAAACGAAATAGTGGCTGAGCCAGGATTGAAATCCCAGTCTGGCTGGGAAGCCGACACTGTGTCACACTTAAGACATACATGTTCTGCTTTTGGAGAAGGAAATGGCAACCCACTCCAGTGTTCTTGCCTGGAGAATCCCAGGGATGGAGGAGCCTGGTGGGCTGCCATCTATGGGGTCGCACAGAGTCGGACACGACTGAAGTGACTTAGCAGCAGTTCTGCTTTTAAAGAGGTCACCCAGAGGAACTG
This sequence comes from Aepyceros melampus, assembly GCA_006408695.1. Classification (NCBI taxonomy): domain Eukaryota; kingdom Metazoa; phylum Chordata; class Mammalia; order Artiodactyla; family Bovidae; genus Aepyceros; species Aepyceros melampus. The sequence goes on from SJXQ01000155.1 coordinate 302,570, forward strand.
AAACAATATGCCAGTCCAAAAGATTCAATTTCAAATCCTGACTCTGTCATTTTGTGTCCTAGCCAAGTTACTAAACTTTTGAGTTCATTTTCTCACTTGTAATATGGGGCCAATGATCAGTTCTTTCTTTCAAAAAAATATTACTGAGCACGTTTTTTTAAAATAATTTTTTGATGTGGACTATTTCTTGATTATTGAATTTGTTACAACGTTGCTTTTTTTTATTTTAATCGTTGGCTTATTGTCCATGAAACATGTGAGATCTTAGCTCCCCAACCAGGAACTGAACCAGCACACCTTGAGCTGGAAAGCAAAATACTAACCACTAGACCACGGGGGAAGTCCCTATGGAGTACTTTTTATATGCTGGCCACAGTTCTAGGTTCTGAGGGCACAGCCTCAGGTAGGTAGATGTTACCCTGCTCTCAAGGAACCAACATGTTAGTGGGAAAGCAGATAATGAAATACATATCTTGTAAGCACTTTAAAGAAAAATAAAATAGGGGAAAGGAGAGTGTGAAAGAAAAGAGGGGAAGACAAGACTGCTCCAAGAATGTAAAACTTAAGCGGAGACCCGTTATAAATAAGGAGCAATGCACAGAGGGAGCCATGTGGTTATTCCGGGACAAGAATATTCTAGGCAGGAGAGTAGAAAGGGCCAAAAGCAAGATTTAGTAGTAACTAACACAAAAACTTGTAACTATTAAATTAATCCTGAGAGTGTATACAGATTGGTATATTTCAGGTGCATAAATATTGTCTTTTCTTCTTCAAAGTTTTTGTGTGTTGCTAACACTCGATAGTTCCTTGTGCAAAGCATCAGTGAGAGCTGCACACATCTTAAAACTTCCTGTTTTGCTTCACTGCCAAGATGCACAGTTTCTTTGTGCCTGCTGCCAACACCTTTTACTGCCCCCGCTGTCTCCTCTTTGTACCCAGTGGCCAAGTAGCTTCACCCCAGGGTGGACCAATCTCTCCCAGTGTGAAAACGCTTTATTCTGCCAAGCTTTTTAACACAAGGATAAAGTTACTTATGTTTATCCTCAAACCATAGAAAATCCCTACTCATGCCTCTAGTTTCCCATACCCCCAATCCCATCCCATTTCCCCAGGAGCACAATGAACAGCTTCTTCCTTTCTTTCTCCAGCAGCACTCCCCGCGCCACTGTATAAACGGCGTCTCCGGCCTCCTTGTTTCTGATGTGATACATGTTGCTTATTCTGGCTTTATGCTTTCATGTACTTTAGAGGTTCTTCGTGGCTTCCTTTGAACACCCCTCAGCTCCTGTGAGACTCTTCTCTTTTACTACCACCTGGTTTTCTCAGATAATCTCTTAAAGAGTCTTCTTGTCACCCAGGACTTGACAGCGTTGAGACATTGTGGAACCCATTTAACTGGGCTGGATGTTGCCCTTCAATATTCTCCTCAGAGCCTGAGAAGACCTCTGCCTCTGATATAAGCCCACCCATCTGCTCTCTTCAGCAGTGCAATCATTTCCTGTTCCTTTTCTTGATTTCTGTGTCATCCAAGCTGACCTTTCCATCGCCTGAAGTCCTCTGCCATCCTGCCTGCAAGCCCTTTCGCATGAGCTGCTCTTGCTGTGCAGTGGTAGCCACAGGTAGCTTCCCTGAGTTCTCTTTCATTCTCGACCCTTGAAGTAGGCATAGCCCACTTTTACTGAGAAACTATTTGTGGCAATCTGCTAGAAATAGCCTTTCCCCCTCGTCTAAAAGGATGCACTGACAGTCTCTCCATTTTGAAACCCCTCTTCCCTTAACATTGTGCTTGATTGCACCACATGCGGCCATGTTTTTGGTGCCCTCTCTTGGAGCCACTGTGGAATCCTTGAAGAAGAGAATGGGTCGTTTTTAGCCTCAGCCCGTTCGATGTATGGATACATATTAGAGTGTGATACACGTTAAGTTTGAGAACATATTCATGGATCACATATGACCCTGCTCAGAGGGGTGATCTGCTTCTTCAGGCTCTCGCCAAGTTGTGCTGATGTTCCTCCCTCCTTTCTGCTTCGGGTCCCATGGATAGATAGAGGACCACTGTGTATGCTCACCGTTTGCTCCTCCTGACTCATTAAATAATGTGCAACAACAGTGGATCCCATGACCCTGGAACTCTCTCACATTCCCTTCACTTGGAGTAGCTGTGCTTTCTCATTCCCCAGGTCATGCACCTCTTTCACGTAGGAAAAGCGCCCATGATTTTTCTCCCACATGCTTTGAACTCAGGAGGGTGCATATGATCCGTCTATCTCTGTGAAGCAGCTGAAGCATCGTAAGGTCATTTGGGTCCCTTTCAAGTCAGGAGAGAGGGCAGAGTTGGAGGCAGAGTGTAATCTTCTTCCAGATACCATGATATAGTCTCCAAGTGAGAAGTGAAGCTTTCTCTAGTTATGTTTGATTCAGAAACCAAATTAGTAAACATGAAACTCCAGAACGATCAAATTACTGGGTTTGTGAAAACCTGAAGCATCAGCTGAGCATTAGTCCTATTGATCACCCCCTCTTTATTCCATTTAAAAGTTTTCATCTTTATTTATCTTCATTTTGCACTCTACTGTTCATTGATTCCCTCTTTTAATCCTAGACACCCTGCCTGCTGTATTCAGCAGACTCTTCCTTCTCTCAGATCTAGAGGAGTCTAAGCTGATTTCCTGTGGTTCAGTTCTCAACCACTTAAAAGAAAGGTTGCAGCTTTTTCTTTTGTAGTCAGGTGGGTTTGATTGTTTAAAACAAGCTTTCTTTCAAAGAATCTCAACAGACTATACAAAAGCTTAATCTTCGTATCTGTATATAGACTAAAATAAGACCTGGGGTGCACCATCCAAGGTGCTTGTTCTTTGATTTTTAAAGACATTTTAAAGCTCCTTTTTGTCTCCTTTTCTGCCTGAAAAATTAAATTCTAGTGTTTTTAGTGAACAATGTATTAATCTTAATCATGCATACATATTTTGGATTGGTCTTTTCTCTTTTTCTTCTAAAACGGCATTTAGCACTGCAATTTTTATTTTTTCTGCTGCTAAATCTGAGTCCCTTTCCTCCAGTGTTTATTCACCCTGCTTCTTTGCCTTTTCTTGGTTTACCCATTTGTAATACCTTTTCCTTAATCACTTTGAAATCCACCGTATTTTCTCCTATTGGCGCACACCCTCCCTGGGGCACTAGCTGTAGCAAGTGGTGGACACATTTTGGGTACTCATGAGAACCTGCCATGGAGCTTTGTCCCTTCAGTTGGACGCCAATAATTTCTCCAGCCTGGGTCTCCAGGATCCTCCCCAAAACTGCTCTTCCACAGCATCTCTTTTCCTTCCAGATACCAGATGAAAAACAAGGTAGACACTTCATATTTACCCTGAACATGGATCTCTCTCCCGCATGGTGAATTTCAGCACCATTTTAAGAGACATTGACCTTGCACAGCTATCCTCCAGTGGGAATTTTATCAGAAATTCTTTTATATCTCCTATCATAAAATTGCTAATATTCAACATGTTCCATGTCAGCTCTTCAATCCCCAAAACTGGTGGAGCAAAGGCCTATTGCCCTCATTCATTCAACCAACATTTGTTGAAAGCCTACCCAGGGACACACAGGAACATGTGGATGCCCTGGGGAGATGAATTGTTTGTTCCACATCCTCTTACTATGGCCAGAGTTTTCAATTATTTGTATACCTTTTTCATTATGTTTAAAATGAGAGATTTATTACCTGCAGTACACATTATATAGCTTTACAACTTAAATGTAATTGCCTCGCTATTGCAATTTTCTGAACCAGATCACTTCTGAGGAGGCATAGAAGACGGTTTTTAATTTAAATGGTAAAATAAATCACATGTTCCTGGTAAACAGTAGTTATGCCGTATATCAGGCACTTCCAGTATTTCAGCTCCCAGTGACTACAACTTCAGGCAACTGACTTAGTAGCTGGGTGGGGGTGGGCACTGTGTGTGCAGGGAAATGGCTGTTCCTTTCCTTGCAAGGAGAAGCCTGGGGTGTGTGCCATGCGTATCCTCAACAAAGATAAATGGTGACAGTGAAGGCTTTTTTATATACTTTAGTGGGAATGAGACCAATTTACAAGTTGCCAGTCTACAGAAATCCAGCTTTACTGGCACATATATTTTATTTATTCCTGTGATATTCTAATACCCCGTTATGGATGCCCTAATAGGAACCCCTGGCAACCACCCAGTTGTCCTGCCCTTAATATACCAGGGATATTAAGGGAAAGCCAGATGCACTCCGTGCTCTGAAAGATCTCAACCCAATAAAAGAGGCAGCAGTGAAAACAGATTAATTGCACAAACTAGTAATCAGGCAATCAGAATATGTCTTCTGCTTAAATGATATTTTATAGCAGTAATCTATTTTATAATTCAGAGTTCAGCAAACTACAGTCGTTGCAAGCCTAGCCTCTCCTGTCACCTGCTTTAGTAAGTAAAGTGACTGGAGCACAACCATCCTTGTCTGTTTACATATTACACATTGTCTGTGGCTGCCTTTGCACTGTAATGGCAGAGTGGAATAGCTGCAGAGACAGAATGGCCTGCAAAACCAAAATGTTATTATCTGCCCCTTTACAGAAAGAAGGTTTGTTGACCCTTGCAATAAAATATGCATGAACCTATTTCAAAGTGATGAGTTAAAATACTGTTGGCACTTAAAGCTTTCAACTCGAGAATTGCTTGGAGTATTTTCACAATTTCTGTGCAGTGCAGTGTGGTCAAACCTAGAAACAATAATGAAATATGACCATCCTCACACTAGCAATAATAGAACACCATTAAGCGTTGTATAAATGCTTAGAATACTGCCTAGGTACTAATTCTGAATTTAGTGAGAAAATGTTCTTTGTATTTTTCTTAGCAATGTTGCAAGCCTGACATCCTATTAAGAAAAAAGAAAGTAAAATAAGAAAAACCAAATGTTGTTTTCTCTTTCTTCAACAGTCTCTCCCTGCAATGGGATTTGAGAGTCTTACATTTACATTTTTCAAATCTAAATCTAGAAATCAACAAATTGAAACCATTTGTGTTTAAAGAAATTCTTCAGTAGAATACTTGACTGTGATTCATTAAAAAAAAAAAAAACCTTGGATTAAATGAACATCTCCTCATGGGATAGTTCCAGTAAATATGATTGTGGCATACTTCATGATTTGCTTACATTTTTATTTTGCTACTGTGTTTGTCAGAATTTGCACTCTCCAGTCTAGTTGAACAACATGGACAAAGCGACTTAGGCAGCTGTCAATTTCCATTTCCTATCTGCAGAGTAGAAGCCCTTTATTTTATTTGTAGGACTGTGCCAAGAATTAATGAGATAAAACCTGAAAAACACTGAGCACTATGGTATAAATGTGAAAAATGTTTATTTTCTTTCTCTTTTTTTAATACAGTCTGTGATATTTGACCATTCTTTCATGTCATGCTTAATGCAGATGTTCCTGTCACCTTAAACATAGCAAAAGGACCACCCGAGTGAACCAGATGCTGGTTCACTCCAGAATGATTAACCAGAATGATTAAGCTGGTTCCTTGTCTCTGAAAGCCTTCACTCTGTCATTACCTGATAATACCATTTCATGTGATTAAAAATAGGGATGCTCACTCCAGAGGGCTGATAATGTAATAATATTGTTAAAAGAAAGGCAACCAGGACTGTCTTTTATTGTTTCCATCACTTAAATCACCTGTAACTATAATGGAATACAGATCATTAACCTCCCAGAGTCAGCAGGTTTGGGGTTTCTATCTTTAAGGAAGAAAAGAATGCGATGGTCTGTCATGAAACCTCAGATTCTGGCATTCATCATATTTTGATCTTGTTATTTTTCTAGAATTTCTTATGAACCAGTCTGGGAAATATTTACTTTTTAATTACAAGAAGAAAGAAATCTCTTCTGATAATTGGAGCTTCTTTAGTCTTCCTTTAGTCAACATTCTAATGCCTTTCTTTGTTTTCCACCTAATAACTTCAATCCCCTAGTTTACAAGCTTTCTGAGACACACCCCTGAGAACAGACTAAAACTCCAGTCTCCTGATCACAAGATCTGAGTTTAAAACCAAGCTGGTAAATAAAAATTAATTATAAATAAATAAATAAATAAAAAGCAAAACAAACTAAAAAATAAAAATTAATTAAAAAAATAAAATAAAATGTAAAAAAAAAAACCAAAAACAAAACCAAGCTGGTCTGTTCTGTGTTGTATTGTGTCGAACTCCTGTGTTTATTTCCTCAGTGCTAAAAATAGTACCTGGCAGATAGTAGGTGCTCAATAAATATCTGTTAAATTTAACTAGTAACTATCGTATAAATGGAACTTCATCTGCAGCCATCCACTCTGTGGTCCCTAAATGTCTTCTGCCACTGGCAACCTTGGGGTTCTTTTCAGTACCATTGAAATCTTACCCACGCTTCCAAGGCCCTGCTCCATAAAACCTTTCCTGATCCTTCAGTAGCCAAGATGAATTTCTCCATTGGGTTTTCATAGCATTCCCTACTTCTTTTATAGTATTAAAGCAATCCATTCATTCTACAAGTATTTATTTGTTGTAAAATATTATTTATAAAATATCAGTGAGCGCCCGTTCTGCAATGTTCCAGCACTGAAGATACAGTGGTGAAAAGACTGATAAGGCCCTGTAGGTTTATATGCTGATGGTCATAATGATAACAGACAAATGTATAACATCAGGCAGTGATAGGGACTCTGAGGAACAAAAGAGGGAAAGGATTGAAGAATGCTGGATGGGCTTCTCTGAGCAAAAGGCACGTGAACAGAGACCTGGATTACACGAGGAAGTGTGCAAGGCCTTGTGCTAGGGGCTGAAAAGATAAAGACGTGAAGCATGCTCCTTCCTCTCATCAACATGAAGAAACTTACCTGCTAGGCGATAATTATTGCACACTAGTGTCGGAAAACTACAGCTAACACGACCTCTAGAGGAAAGCCATTCTAGCGCCTTGTTGCCTTGTTATTTTAGGTACTTCTGTGTTCCTCGCTATATTGTCAATTTGTCTAGGAAGGAATGACAGATTGTTCATCTTGGTGTCCGCCGGCGTGCTCGCGGTGGCTGGTGCCTTCCCGGCCCAGCGGACTGGTGGGCTTGGCCAGTGCGGTCCTGAGCAGAACCTTCCCTGCAGAGCCCGCAGCTGGGGGAGGAGGCGCCTGGACTTCCTTCCGGGCGTTCTCCGCAGAGGGAAGCGATTGCTCTCCCCTGTGAATTACTGTCCACACTGAGAATCCCGCAGCAGAGAGTCTGATGAGTGGGAGAGCTGCCAGAGCAGTGCGGGGAGGCTGGGCCCTCCAGGCGCCAGTGAGGTTCATCCTCTAGCTTTCTGTTTGAAAAACTTACTGTGATCACAGTGGAGATGAGTGGGCGGAACTTGGAGAAAGTTGTACTCTTTCTCTCTCTCTCTCTCTCTCTATATATATATATATATATATACACACACCCCAGTACCACACGGGGCAATTTGATTTATCCAGGTTGACAAAACCCTGCCTCTCTTTTTTTCCCAGGAAAAGAAGGAATTTTAATTGGAAACTAAATTCCAAAGTCTTCAGAAACTGTAATTCTTATTTGCAAGGCACATTGAGAGTTTACTGTCTGGGATAATTGTCTGCTTTAATAAGTTGGTTGGCCGTTTAATAAAATGGTTGGCCATTTATTGAAGTAGAAAGAAAGACAGTAAGAAAGAGCAAGTGCGTGATTTGTATGCAGGTAGAAACACGGCATCATAGAGTGTTGGTACATGCAGTACAAATAGCTATTTTGAATCCCTAATCTTATTTGTTATACTATTTACATATGAGATAATATCATCTTGCCTACACACAGTGTCTCACCTAATGATGAAACTAGTCTGGACTGGTCTAGATTTTGTGTCAGATAGCAGGAGTCATCTCAGAGTTGTGGCCATGATCCAATTGCCAGCTCACCAGGATTGCACATTAGAATGACCCAATTCTGTAGAACTGAAAATCTGTTTCAGAGTCATAGGTAATCGTTGCATGATAAAAAGTGCAACCTCGCTTCTCTCCCTAGCTCTATTCTTCCTCTGTACTGCTCCTTTTTCCTCCTGAATTGCTCCCCTGAGAGCTGCAAGGCACATCCTTTCATTATGCAAAGCCCTTTAGCTCCCTCCAGCTTCTGCTCTCAAACATTCAAACACAGCATGGGAGTGGCAGACTAAAGAGTAAAGAAACCTGGTTTTTGTTGTAACAAGTTCCTACATCTATGTAAACACATGACACTGTTTTAGTAGTGTTCTTATAAACATTAAGAAAAGCAATGTCTTCCATTGGGTCAAATGAACATCCTTATCTTATCAGCTTGGGGCCAGTGGCATCATTATGTCAGCAGATTGGTAATTTATGCGGAAGCCACATAGAAATTGCCAGGGTTATAGGTGCTTAATATATGTTTATTCAGTGAATGAAAAATATGAATGTGTGCCTGCATAATTGGGTGCATAAATTAGGTGTTTATATGTGAGGAACTCTTTGAAGGAGTGAATAACATAGGAAGATGATCTGTGTGTTTTCAGAGATCTGAAATGAGGAAAGCTATGCTAACTCCATCATAGACATATGCCTTAAGGTGCTTTCAGGAGTGCGATGTATTTGCCTTATTCGGGTTCATCTCTCCCATTTAATTCTCATAACTTATAGCATTGATAAGGTAATTACACAGGAGAGGTAATTACTGTTACTGTGTACACCCTTGGCTTCACTAGAACCAAATTAGCAATCAACCAGATACTTGAAACAAGTGGATATAGGACTATTTAGACATAACTCTATGTTATTTGTATATATAACTACACATACTTTTGAATTCTAGCAAAACTTAGACTCTATGGATATTCTTCCCGTCCATTATAAAATTCCATCATGATAATTCTCCTACTCTTGCATTATTTTTTAAGTAATTAGAGAATTAAGCATTAGTTGACTGATAACCAACAAATTCTTTTGCTTTTTACTGATGCTGGAGTAGAGCACACAGAGATTTGGTTTATGACTAGTGGATCCGGATTGAGGGCAGTAGGGACTGGGCAGTAGGGTTGACCCCTATGTATGAAAATCAGCAATCCTATTCACAATATCATGGCATATGGCTCTGATCTAGGTCAGCTATTTCCTTTTAGGTAAAATGGCTGATATGGTGAAAAGAAGTATGACAGAAGATATTGTGGGATTAAGGAAATAGGCAGGTCATAGAGCTTTGATTCTTGGTTGACTCAACAAGTCTTATTCATAAAGTAGCTGGAATTGAAGGAATAAAACCAAGTTCTGAGTAGGAGGAAACTAAAGGAGACTAGGGTTCTCGATAAGAAAACTTCAGTTCTGATAAGGAAATGGAATTTGAATTCAGAACCAAGAATGAAGCTGATTTAAACTGTCTGAATCTTTATGTAGAGATTTGTAGAAACACTGCTGTCCAGTGATGGTGAGGATGTCCTGTGAAGCAAGAACAGACTAATTGTATACCTGGCATGCTAATGGAGACGAAGTTATTAACATATTTCTAGGTTCATCCACATTGTCGCTGAATTAGTACTTGGTTGTGATGAGATAGACAAGGAATGACACATTCATAACCATTTTGGAGTAGTTTAGGGTCTTAAACATACTTATGGAATCTATGTATAAGGACTTGTGGTTATGTTTAATGGAATTTTCAAAATGTGAAACATATGGTCATAAATGCTAGACTATAAGATGACTCATTGATAGTAATGCCACTTCATGAATGCATTAAACAATTTTATTATCTTACATTCAAAGGCGATAGAATGATCTTAAAGTACAAAACAGAGAATTTATGTCTATAAGTTTTCTGCCTTTTGTGGCATTCACTGTAGAAAAGTTGGAAAATTCAAAACTGTAAAGAAATGGATTTTGTGGAACTGTAATACTATCACTCCAAGATGATAATAGCATTATGGTATATTTTCTCAGTATTTCTTTTGTGTGTTATTATATAGCTGTTATATATTGTTAAACATTTTTGTCTAATCTATTTTTTATACTGAACATTGTATCAGGCATTTTCCAGTATTATTAAAATATCTGCAAAATCTTATTAATTTTGTTGGCTACAGAACTATCCCTTCATATAGACAAAGCCTTATGTTAACTCAAATTTCTACAGTGTCAACCATTTAGGTGGTTTTCAGTTTGTCATTATTATACATTTAATGAACATGTTTGAACACATAATTTTTAAAACTTCTGATTACTGTATCCTTAAGGTCAATTCCTAGATCCAGAATTATTTTTATTGAAAAAAAAAAAAAAAAGATGAACCTTTTCTGAGGTTCTTGGAATATACATTGAGAACTTGCCTTCTGCAAATGTGGTAATAATTTATATACCAATCAGTAGTATAGAAAAATGCTCATCTCTGTACTATTGCCACAACTTAAGATTATTCCAATTTTTCATTATTTGTTAGTTAAATGGGAAAAAACTGTATTTTGTTATTGTTTTGATTTTTACTTATTTGATTATTAGTGAGTTTGAACACTTTTTATATATTTTAATCATTTAAGTACCACTTTTTATCACTTTTCTATTAAGTTTACTCAGCCGTCAATTGTTAGAAAAATGGCCCATGAACAGAGAAAAAGTACTGCTAATTCTCACTGTTGCTATAGTTGTGTTCTATAAAGTTGCAGCAAACAATAAGTTAGCAAATACTGAACCTCTGCTCCTAGGAAATATAGGGTTAGGTTTCTGGGAGCCTTTGGTCATGTTTTCATCCACCGGTCAATACATACTTTGTTTAGTGTGTTTCTGTTTCAAGGTAGTAGTGGCAATGTTAGTTGCTGAGTTGTGTCCGATTCTGCAGCTCCATGGACTGTAGCCCACCAGGCTTTTCTTTCCCAGCCAAGAATACTAGAATGGGTTGCCATTCCTTTCTCTGGGGGAATCTTCTCAACCCAGGGATTAAACCCGAGTTTCCTGCGTTGCAGGCAGATTCTTTACCATCTGAACTACCAGGGAAGCTTACCTAATTTTTATTCTTGATTGATTAACATTAAACTCATAGTCAACAGCACAGTGACTCATGCCCATACAAAGCTTATCTAGCAGGACATCACAGCCTTGCACTTAGGGACACTGGCCATTTCAACACTATGCTTGGGGCCATTTCAAACAGCAGACTGACTAACAAAAAACCCCAAAGTGCATATCCTGTGACACTAAGCATAGCACGCGAAGGATGCTTGTTTACATTAGGAGAGCTGAAACAGATTCAAGCAGGCAGACTCAGCTGAGAACGTGAGGCTGCTCAGAGTTTGCACTGCTCTGGGCATGTCTGTGAATGATCATGAAAGTACTATAAGTATTGATTGGAGGTTACAAATAAGTTTCAACAAGAAGGCGAATTCACAAATCCAGAATCTATGAATAATGAGGAATCACTGTATCTTCATTATCTTAGTGATCTGGCCCCAGGTTAATGGTGATAAATATGGGTGGTTAAAGAAATGGATACACAGATAAATATAAATCAATTCTTGTTGAAGGTAAAAGAAAAGTGTTACTTAAATCCTATCATTTTGAAGCATAGACAGGATTTGCAGTCAAATCCTGTGTCCCCACGACACAGAAAGAGCAAAACTGAGAATAGTGAAGGATGTATGCCGACACCTGAGGAGAAGGAGCAGAAAGGGAAAGGCAAAGGGCACCAGCATGAAGCCAGACACAGTAGAACATGCATCTCATCGACCAGCTTGTGACCTTGGATGAGAGGCATCCAAGGCACTCTGGGCCTCTATTTTCTCCTCCATAAAATCAAGATTAAAATATCTTCCTTAGACTAAACCTCACTTGGGGAACCTTTTGTCTCTTATTCAGCTACAATCCTAGGACCTTGTGTAATTCCCAAAATATATATGTCAGCTATGTCAGGTATATATATATATGTCAGATACTCAATGACAAAAATGTACCAAAAATGAAAAAAAAAAGTATTTAAAGTCCAAAATATTGCAGATGGTAATTGCAGCCATGAAATTAAAAGAAGCTTACTCCTTGGAAGGAAAGTTATGACCAACCTAGACAGCATATTAAAAAGTAGAGACATTACTTTGTCAAAAAAGGTCTGTCTAGTCAAGCCTATGGTTTTTCCAGTGGTCATGTATGGATGTGAGACTTGGACTATAAACAAAGCTGAGCACCAAAGAATTGATATTTTTGAACTGTCGTGTTGGAGAAGACTCTTGAGAGTCCCTTGAACTGCAAGGAGATCCAACCAGTCCATCTTGAAGATCAGTCCTGGGTGTTCATTGGAAGGACTGATGTTGAAGCTGAAACTCCAATACTTTGGCCACCTGATGAGAAGAGCTGACTCATTTGAAAAGACCCTGGAGCTGGGAAAGATTGAGGGCAGGAGGAGAAGGGGACGACAGAGGATGAGATGGTTGGATGGCATCACTGACTCGATGGACATAGATTTGGGTAGACTCCGGGAGTTGGTGATGGACAGGGAGGCCTGGCGTGCTATGGTTCATGGGGTTGCAAGGAATATGACATGACTGAGCTACTGAACTGAACTGAAAATACAGAAGAGAACATTTTCATTGTAAAACACTTGTCATATGGGACTAATCCCTGCCAATGAATAGTTAACACATATTGATCTCTCCATTTCACACACTCTACTGCTCTATATAAGTGATTTATGTCAATCAAATTATATGAATGATTTATTGATTTCTTTATTTTTATTTAACAAACACTTGCATAGTACTTACTATGCACCAAGCTTTGTTTAATGCTTAACAAATATTAATTTGTTTAATCCTTGTAACAACACTATACAGTGAGTTTTATTATTAAAACTATTTTATATTAATACATGAGTTATAGAGGAAGTAAATAACTTGTCCAAGGTCACACCACAAGCAGATGGCAGACACAGGATTTGAACTAAGTGTTTCATCTTCAGAGTTCATGTTTATAACCTCTACTCTGTCACAACAGCCCTAGGAAATTTGAGATAAAGAAGCAGAGGTTACGTCACTGACCTAAGTTAGCAATGAGCCTACTGGTGTGTCTGACTTTAAAGCCTGTGTCATTAGGATTTATAGCTCCAGGGCACTAGCATTCTGGTAATCAAACGGCAGAGGCTTACAACAGTTTACTACCTATGTTGCTTCTAACTGCTTCTAAAACAAAAGCAGCTTGCTTTCTCTCTTCCTGTTTTCTTAATAATGAAGCTAGATTTTCATTGCTATAATTCTAGTTTCTTTTTCTGAGTCCTGAAAGCTGATTTTCACGGAACGTGAAAGTGAAAGTCACTAAGTCCTGTCCGACTCTTTGCGACCCCATGGACTATACAGTCTATGGAATTCTGCAGGTCGGAATACTGGAGTGGGTAGCCTTTCATTTTCCGGGGAATCTTCTCAACCCATGGATCGAACCCAGGTCTCCCCCATTGCAGGCTAATTCTTTACCAGCTGAGCCACAAGGGAAGCCCATACCTTGGCATAAGCCCTCTTTATTTTTATGGATGCCAATCCTTGACTAAAGTCTGATCTGACAAACGTACTTACGTCATGGAACATAAGAAGGGAGAAGAAAGAGTCTTAGCCCATTCCAGAACTAAGAATGGGCAGGAGATTGTCAAGATTAACAGCTTGAGCCTTGGACTGGTGCTGTCTGCATTCACATCAGGCTGCTCTGCTACCAGCTGTGAGGTTTTGGCAAATGCTTCACCTCTCTGGACCTCAGTTTCATTTATAAAATTGAACAGTCTACCTGTTCCAACAATGCTTGTATTGGTATGAAGATTCAATGAATTAATACCTGTGAAGCACTCAGAAAGGCCTTGGCACGTGGTCAACACACAAATAAAACTTCATCAATAGAAGCAACATTTTAAAATTACCGAGTTATCATTACTAGTTTCACAGCTTCACCACTGGTGTCCTAGTAAGTTTTCAAACTTTGTGATTACACACCTCTACCATTAAAACTGGCCTATGTACAAATATCCTTACTTTATGTATAGATTGTCAAAATATGTAGCAGTGGTTTGCAGTAATAGATTGCATGAAACTTTGAACTGGATCACAGCAATGATTGACCAAGTCTTGGTTTATCTTTTCTTAATGCCCCTAAGCTGCCCCTGGATTCTTGTACCCAGGCCTCTCCTCCCCGAAGAGTTCTTTGCTCAAAGCTACATATGGCCTTTTCTAGTCTTTCTCAGTTTCAATGGCTTGCTGTAGAAAAGAGAGTAACTTCTGTCGAAGGAAAGTAATTATATCCATTACCATCTGGGAACAATAATAGTCCCTTAACTCTCTCAAGATTATTCAAGTACTCAAAAAACATCCTGTGTTATCCCTACTGAATCCTTGATCAAAGACCCGAAGTCTGGGGGGTCAAGGCAGGGTCGACCTCAAATTGATTCTGCTTCTCACTTTTTTCCTTATGCCATCTCCCAGCACCAATTCCCTTTGGTGAGCGAATTGGTCCCTGGCAGGGGCTGGAGATGAATGCTTTGCTTGTGAAAGTCACTTAAAAGTTGAATTTAGAGTGCTGGCTTCAGCATCACTTACACTAAGATTGGAATAATCCTGAGATTAGCCTGGTCCCTGCTCAAGGATGACATGCAAATTTGTGAAGTGTTCCAGACTTTTTTGACGTATGTACACTACCGTGTATGAAATGAGGGCAGGAGGAGAAGCGGGTGACAGAGATGAGATGGTTAGATGACATCACTGATTCATGGACATGAGTTTGAGCAAACTCAGGGAGATAGTGAAGGACAACGAAGCCTGGCGTACTACAGCTCATAGGATCGCAGAATCAGACAGGACTTAGTAACAGACAACAGCAACGTATAAAATAGATAACTAATGAGAACCTACTATTTAGCACAGGAGACTCTACTCAGTGTTCTGTGGTGACCTAAATGGGAAAAAAATCCAAAGAGGAGTGGATATATGTGTATATATATAAAACTGATTCACTTTGCTGTACAGCAGAAGCTAACACAACATTGTAAAGAAACTATACTCCAATAAAAACATTTTTTTAACTAAAAAGAAAACCTTAGACTTAAAGACACTGAAGACCATATATGCATGAGAGGAGGTCAGGGAACTGGTTAGTGGAGAAGGCTGAGAACCAAGGATCCAAGGTTGACTTCACTCCAGATGTAAAAGAAAACATAGAAATCATTGAGAAGTGATGCTCTTGAAGATAGACGGGGTTGAATCCTACTTTTATGAAACTCAGTATACTCATTCGGCTCATTTTTTCCTCTTCCATCCCAAGGAATAGAAAATCCTCAAATGTAGAAGGAAAAGAAACCTTTTTATACCTTCGTTTCTCCTTCATAGCCCAAAGTCACATTTAGCTTTGGAAAAAATATTTCCAGTAACAACCCATATGTCATATGAGTAGCATATAAAAGGGAAAACATAGATCCCAGAAGGGGGACTGTGTCTATACATCCTGAGGTACCTGAGAGTATATGTGGATGGACACAGTTGACCCCCCATATTTGTGGATTCTGCATCTGCAGATTCAACCAACAAGTGATTCAAATATTCAGAAAAAAATTCCAGAAACTTTAAAAAGAGAAACATGAATTTGCTGTGCTCTGGCAACTATTTACATAATATTTACATTATATTTGCAATAATCTACATAGTATTTACATTGTGATGCTGGGAAAGATTGAGTGCAGGAAGAGAAGGGGACAACACAGGATGAGATGGTTGGATGGCATCACTGACTCAATGGCATGAGTTTGAGCAAATTCCGAGAGTGAAGGACAGGGAAGCTTGGCATGCTGCCGTCCACGGGGCCGCAGAGTCAAACACGACTTAGCAACTGAACAACAAGGTATTATAAGAAATCTTGAGTTCATTTAAAGTATACAGGAGGATGTACATAGGTTATGTGCAAATATTGTATTACTTTACTTAAGGGACTTGAGTATCTATGGACTTTGGTTCCATGGGGGTCCTGGAACCAATTTCCCATGGATACCAATGGACATCTTTATCCCACTATTTGCCCCATAGATGTGATATTAAATCATAACCAGGTCCACTCCTGGGAACTGCCAAATACATTCCCAAGAACTTTGGGCTGATTCCCTCCTTTGGCAAGATGTTTTCAAAGGGAAATGTCTGTGAGCTACAAAGAGATCCTGGTAGCTCAGTGGTAAAGAATCTGCCTGCAATGCAGCAACTAGAGTTCAATCCCTGGGTCAGGAAGATTCTCTGGAGTAGGAAATGGCAACCCACTCCAGTATTCTTGCCTGAGAAATCCCATGGACAGAGGAGCCTGGTAGGCTACAGTCTATAGTGTTGCAAAAGTTGGACACAACTTAGCAGCTAAACCACCACCACCCTGAAGGATGAGGTAATGTCTCCTTCCCAATGAACAACAGGCTTGTTTACTGCTTGCTAAGAAAAACAGTGGATTCCCAAACTCATTGTTCTTTTGGTACAATGCAAATGTACTGCGTGTGCAGCGTCTATTGGCTCCTCCACCTTGCCCCTGTAGAATCTGGTGAACAAGGAGTACCAACAGAAACAAGATGCTCGTTCTGCTTCTTGTACTGTGAATAATGAAATAGTTTGTTTCTGACCCAGAAACTCGTGTTTTTGCCCCCATCTGCAAAATATTAAGAGGACAACTCTTTAGTTGCAGAATAAAATTGTCCCAGACAAGATAAATAGCTGCCTTCTCTCAAATTACATAGTAGCCTATATTGTATCAGTTCTGCCTGGCTCTCGTATTTCAATAAAAATTCAAATTCTCCTTGCTTGCTTCTGCAGTTTGTCTCAGGAACTCAATAACCATGGCTTTTACTTTCATTTCTACCAACCACAAAAAGAGGAAAATTAGATGTCTTAGAACATGGCTGTATATCATAAAATTCCATAAGTAAGTAAGTAAAGTCACTCAGTCGTGTCCGACTCTTTGTGACCCCATGGACTGCAGCCCACCAGGCTCCTCAGTCCATGAGATTCTCCAAGCAAGAATACTGGAGTGGGTTGCCATTTAATTAATAAATCTTGTGTGATATGATTTTATTTTTACAGGATAGTCATGACTCTAAGGCAAAGATAATAATTTAAATACCAAGAGACAGAATTGTTTTGTAGATCTATCACTAGTGAGCTGCTAAAGGCAAAAATTTCAGTCTTGTTTTTGCTAGAGGTCAGTACCAATTAGTGATGTTTTATCAGCAGGATTTCTCTTTCAAAACTGTTTTATAATGTTCAAGGAAGTCCCCTACTAGTTACTTGCTTTTTAGAGATGAGTTTATCAGCTCATTATTAATGGATTATTTAGAGGTTTATTATGGTGCCAGGGTCTTTGTTTTTATGTCCGATCTATTGAAATGGAAAATATAGCATATTTCAAATGGTTTGTAATACAAAAATTATGTGTACCCTGAAGCCATGAAGGCAAGGTGTCCTCTCTTCAGTATATTACGTTTTTTACTGAAGGGTACCTTCAGAAAATAAAGAGACTAGAAACTAAGAAGGAAGGAAGACACTGACCATGAGGCTTTAGGGGAAAACTGTCAAATGCCATCTTATCATTTAAAGTTAAGGAACATGTATTCAGGAAATGTATACATTTACATATTTACCTCATAGCTCAGTTATTCATTCACCTCATTTGGTTACACAGACATTTATCAAGTGAGTCCTCAGTGCCTGGCTGTGTGCTGTCCTCTGAGGGCTCTGCAGGGAGCAAAATGACCTCCTTGCCCACTGAGTATTTACCAGGCAGTGGAGGAGAAACACACCCTCATATTATCTATCCAAGTCAGGGGTGTTCTGGAAATGTGTAGAAAGGGCACATACCACATATTAGGGATTCTATGAAAGGCTTCTTAAAGTTGACATTTGGGCTGAATCTCAACTAATTTTTCTATTTATAGTAGATATGGGGTGGTAATTTTATGCCAAACATGATACTTTAAGCAGTTTCCTTATTTGTACCTTTTAAAAGTGTTAAAACAGACAATGAGAGGATTATGAGAAGTTGAAGCATATGCTCAATCAACAAAAAACTATTTTTGTAGAAAAATCATGAAGTTTTTCTTTTGTTTTTCTTTTTTTCTTTTTGATGTTTACAACCCTCCCAAATCTTTCGTTGACAGCCAGGAAACAGAAGGTACCACAGTAACCCCAGCTGCCCCACTCCCAGCTGCCTTCCCAGACTCCGTTTTAATCCCAACTCTGCAGCCCTAGATCTCTTTTTTAAATTTAGAATGTCTGACATATGGAGCCAGTAATACAGCATTGATGAATTTCTTCCTTTTATGTTTTTTTAATGATTTCGATTTTTGTTTGGGGTGAGTATAGTAAAGGCTTTTTAGGTTAAGGATATAAAAAAGAAATGTGCTTTCAGATTTCCTCATTCTTAGCAAAGTTCAAGTGCATTACCTTTGACCCAGTCCTCTCCAGAATGACTTGATCTTAGTTGCTCTTGTTATTTTTGAGGATTTTGTTTCATTTTGTTGTTGTTGTTGTTCAGTGATGCTCTGACCTGGATTATCATGATATATTAGGCTTGATGGGGCTACATTGTTGGGCCAGATGAGATACAGTGTGGGGAAGTCGTTGAGCAGGTGGGAAGTGCTGTTTAATCCTTCTAACAGGGGAGGCTCATGGTGGTACTGAGAAAATGTAAAAAGAAGCAAAACAGGTTAGTAGAGCCAAAGAATAGCAAATATCTCCTGTCATTGTGTGAGCATTTTAATCAAATGGCCTGCCTCATGCAGCTTTATTTTGCATTGAGATATTCCATGTCCCCCAAATATTTCTCAGATGGTGGTAAGAATTGCATTGCCCTCTCAGTTGTAAGAGCACGGGTATTCTGCTGCGGAGCCATATGGTTCCCATTTATTTTAATGTGTCTTTGACATCAGGAGAATTGCTGAGACAGCAGAGGAAAGTGCTTACAACTTGGACTGCAGCCAGAGCTGCGAATATTTATGTTTAGTGACGACTACCTTTTTTTCCCAGTAAAAAACGATATGGTCCTAAGATGGTATCCATGTTGAGATTTTAATAAAATGAGAGTTTATATATTTTGGAAGTAGCTGTTACTTTAATAGCAGTGAAATGTATTTCTTAAGCATGTAGTTTTAGGGTTTAATTGCACATATGAGAGATTAAGGAAACAAGCTGGGAAGTAGATGGTATTTATTTTCTCACTGATAATAAAGGAACACACTTTTTGTTTGGTTTAACAGCATCACCAAGATAGTAGTCTGCATATGTAATGCTTTCCATCTGTGATTCTTAAGGTTTTTTACAAAGGTAATATTTCTGATAATACTCCTGAGGTACACATAATTCTGAAAATACTAACGGAGGGACTGAAAAATGCAGGTGCCCCTTAATTTAATCTGTATAATGGAAATCAGCAAATTTAGAATTCAGATTTTGAATTAAGTACATTATCTAACAATTTATTATTTTCCAAGTAGGAGGATAGGATAATACTTTCTCTAATTCATTAGTGATATGGTATGCTTACAATAAAGAAGCATTCTTTAAAAAATGAGATGACAAAGACCTCAGTAATAATCAATGTTCCATATATAAATGTTAATATCATCTCTGTAGAAATCTTAGATTCTCTGGAAAATTATTATGTTATCTAAAGGAAAATACATACTGTTAACAGAGAAAAGTGGTGATAACATTGATCAGTTTCTGTGAAACTG
Organism: Aepyceros melampus; assembly: GCA_006408695.1. Lineage (NCBI taxonomy): Eukaryota > Metazoa > Chordata > Mammalia > Artiodactyla > Bovidae > Aepyceros > Aepyceros melampus. The sequence continues at coordinate 322,325 of SJXQ01000155.1, forward strand.
TTCTCACTAGAAATAAAGTCAGATGGCCAGTTGAATATAGGGAACAGGGAAAAAATTTCTGAACTTTCACTTGTTTGAGACAGAACTGAACAGAATGCAGGGTCTAAATTTAGCAAAACACTTTAATTTATATTGTCTTTCAATATCTTGCTAAAGGATTTTAATATAGAAACTTTATTTAAGTGATACGTTATATAAACACACTATCATATAAAGAGCAGAAGGAAGACTTCATATCAAATATAGAATTAGAATCCCAAGATTCATGATACCTAGTACTATAAATTTGATGGATGAATTGATGAAAAAGGAAAATTAGAGTGAAATCTGATCGTTCAGTTAATGGTACTATTTTAATCAATGGTTTAATCTAAATTTGTTTTAGTTTAACAGTTCACTATTCCCAGTATTAACTGCATTTGATGTTGATGGATAGGGCTTTCTAAGTCACATTGCATTTTCAATGGGCATCAATTTAATATAAGCAGTGAAAGGGTTAGTGCTAAGTCATCTATAAAGATTAAAGATAAGAGAGAACATGATTTCTTTTTAAAATTTTTGTTCTTTCAATTAAAAAATTATATTGGAATATAGTTGATTTACAGTGTGGTATTAGTTACAGGTGTACAGCAAAGTGAATCAGTTATAAGCTTATGTCAATTCTTTTTCAGATTTTTTCCCTGTATAGGTTATTACAGAATACTGAGTAGAATTCCCTGTGCTATACAGTAGGTCCTTATTCATTTCTTTCAGTTTGTTAATTTCAAATTTATAACTTCAAAATACAGCATTTATTCCTTTTGTTCTAATAAAAGTATGAGAATAAAATGCCCCCCTCCCTATTTTTTTAGATAACTCACAAGAATTAGGGGGAAAGTGCAGAGGGCCTCTTTAATAAATTCAAATGTATGAATGAAAAAGAGCTAGCTCTGAGAAATGACCACTCTTTGTGAGTTAATCATCATCATTATTTATGACATCAACGTTGGAAGGTCAAAGTTCTCAATTTTTATTTGAGCTTTCTAAATATATATCAAAATCCTGTACAATAAACTATTGTTTTTCAAGCAGAGAATTGCAAGTAGATGATTACACTATTAAACCACCCTCTCTAATGTCAAATTCAGCTTGCAGTGTGCTGAGCGGCCTGGCTGTAGCTGTCAGGAGACCGGGGAGAGAGCTGCCTCCCTGCACGCGGAGCTCTAGCTTGCTTGTGTGGACCTAGCTGACAGACTGAATAGATGAGGACGTGACGCGCATGCTCATTATCCAAAACAAAGCGGTGGTCGTCCAGCCTGAAGGGGAAACTTTTTATGTTATTTCTGTTTTCTTGTTAAATCTTTTTGCTTAAATGCGTATGCAGCATTTGTACATGTCTTGATAGAAAATTTATTATCACATAGTCTTATGTGAGAGGGTTTTTTCTTTTATTTTGTTTTTGTAAAACTAACGATTTAAACAAAAGGGTTTCATCTTGAGTTATTTCCACTCAGAAGCTTCAATGCACCGAAGACGTTATTAGTCTTCAGAGTAATCCACTGTGAATATTTTCAACCTGTTATTAGGATGGAAAATACTCAGGGCTAAGTGGTTAAACTACCTAATCTTGTCTGTGGATTATTTCTCCTCTACAGAAGGACTGACATCAGAATGCTGACTGGTTCTTATGTTATGTTTGTCATACTTTGTATTCTCCAGTCGGTTTGCCGCGTTACTAGTACATAAATTGGTTGGTTGGTTGGAGATGGGGAAGAATGGCATTTAGGGGCTGGAGAGACAGATGTGCTGCAGTTTGAAAAGCAGTTAGAGCTATCATTCATACTACAGGGAACCAGAAACAAACTGGGACTTGATATCTCAAGCATCACTTCAAGTGGGAGCTACTCTTCCTTGATTTTTGTTTTTGAATGCTGCTTTCATAGAAATAAGGGCATAATAAAAGAAAAAAGTCCCTAATTTGATGGGTCCTGACATTTTCTTACATTTACCGACTTTGTCTCCATTCTGATGGCCTTTTGGAAAATGCAAAGCACTTCAATTCCAAAACACTGGGAATATCCCAATATTGTCTAACAGATCCAGTGTTTGGAAAAGTCTTTCTTTCATGATTCTTTTTGCACACGGCATATCTTTCATGAAGTGAAAGTGTTATTTGCTCAGTCCTGTCCGACTTTTGTGACCCCATGGACTGTAGCCCACCAGGCTCCTCTGTCCTTGGAATTCTCCAGGTAAGAATACTGGAGTGGGTTACCATGCCTCCTCCAGGGGATCTCCCCAATCCAGGGATTGAACCCAGGTCTCCTGCATCAAAGGCAGATTCTTTACTGTTTGAGCCACCAAGGAAGCCCGATATCTTTCATCACTGAATATAAAATGACATCCTGAGTATAACATACTATTGATTTGGCCACCACTTTGTTATAAACTTCAGGTAATTTGAATTCTGTTCACAGTTGGAAGGAAAATACTTCCAAATAGTCTTTACTTTCATTTGCCTCTCATTTACCCATGCCTTAAGACATTTCCTTTTATTAGTCTTTTGGAATTGTTCCCACTTGAAATATTTATTTCTTCCCTAAATACCTTACTTGAGCAAAATAACAAAACAAACAAACAAAAAAACCCCACAAAAATACAACTGTGGTAAGTAGATTTAAGAAACTTGAGAATGTGACATAAAAGAATGAAAAGGAACAATCAGAACAAGGAAGAATTACTTTTGACAGCAAACTTGCTTCATTTTCAAAGGAACTGCTCCTATATTGCTTGGTTGCTAGGTCCATTTCACTCCTTACCTGTGGTTAAGATCTGAGACCATGCGTGTGACACCATGATCAAGAGGGGCTGATCATGACAATTGTGTCAAGCTGGAGAAGATGTGAAAATATGATCACAGGAGATTTGTAGAAGTCCCTTGGAAAGACTGAGGACATATATTTTTAAAAATCTTAATAACTTTAACCATTGGAAGTTGATTTAATATCTAAGCTGTTATTGTTAATTCTATGCAAAATATTTTCTGATGACAATGGGGTTTTTGTTTGAAAGTTAGGTTTCATGACTTCATAACTGATATGATCTTGATTTGTTCTTCAATAGGTGAGAAACAACATACTTTCAGAGCCCCTGATTAACTTGGCCTGTATAATTTAAGAAAACAAGTTTTTATTACCCAGGATTTACCTAGATAAACAATTTCAACAATCTTACTTTGCTTCTACTAAATTCCACCCCCCCACACACAAAAAAGAAAAATAAATTCAATATTGACTTACAAATCATCTGGTATTTTCCTTTTGAACATACTGCATAGGAGAAAGAAGTATATTATTAACTTCAGCAGACCCAAACGGTAAAATTATTATTTTCCACAATTTTCCCCTTGTTTAACATCAGACTGGACCAAAAACTCTCAACCTCCATGTGGCAACTTCAGAGCCAAAATGCATAGTTCTGTTAACTGCTGTCTGCCTTTCCACCTATATCTGGACTTTGCTGATAGTTGTTGACACTGAAAGAGGCAAATGTGCATTAAGAGAGTAACTGAATTACTCCGCAAGCACTGGCCCCAGAACGATTGCGCTATAGTGGAATCAATGATCCAGAATCTTGTCTTCAGTTTTATAGGCTCAGACACATGATGATCTCTGTGCATACAGAGAGGGCAATCTCAGATGCAGTGACACACACATTCACAAATGTCTGAAGTATAAACCTGAAAGCAAATTTGATTATTTTCAGCAAGAAACAGAATTGACAAGTCAGTCAGATAGTCTTGTTGACTTTTGAAGTTATATTCCAATGTGAATGAACAGGTTGGTTTATGCGTGTCAAAATGGAGCAAGGTTGGTTGCATTTTCTTAGAGCCTGATGTGAGGCAGCTTTGATATCTTGATATACTTATCTTCTCTGTAGGATCAGAATATTCAGAATATGAGTCTCCTCAGAGCACTGGCTCCCCGGGATGGCCCTGAAAACACTGAACAACACTTAGCTTTGGCTTCCATTTTTCAAACATGTATTTTATTGAAGTATCGCTTATTTTCAATGCTGTGTTTATTTCTGCTATACAACAAAGTGATTTAGTTATACATAAATATATTCTTTTTCATATTATTTTGCATTATGGTTTATCACAGGATATTGAATATAGCTCTCTCTGCTATATAGTAGGACTTTTGTTGTTTATTCATTCTATATATAATAGTTTACATCGCTAATCCCAAATGGCTTCCATTTTTAATCCACTCTGAGCATGAACTCTTTATATAAATGTATGATATAACTTATTTTATTTTATCTACTTACTTTCTCACCCTGGCATCGTGAATTAGTTTCTCAACTCTCGTCTTCATTCATTTTTAAAAGCATTTTAAAGATGAGTAGCTTCTGCAGATAGCTAATTTGCTGGTTACTCTGTGCTGTTTATTCCTTTAATTTACAAGGATCAATATTATCTCCATAATATGTGATGATTGTACAGCAATACCAGTACACCCTGATGTGCTAGCCATAATGGTGGTCCCAAGAGCCGTGTCCTGGTTGGGACAAATAATAGTGCTGCACTTAGACACTTCTGCTGCAGGATGGTAACTGAATGAGATAAAAGAAGAGGAGCTGGAAGGTAGCAAAAAATTAGCATTGCATATGAAAACAGACCAGTTATTTTTCAAAGCAGTAATGAATGCCACCTTCTCCATTTTTTTTTTCTTGCTCTTGACCTTGCAGTAGTAAAATGAACCCTGAACTCTATAGAGACACAACGTTGAATTCAATTATCCTGTAAAGGGCACAGGTTACTAGGTAGGTGTAGCATTGAGGTTTCAGATTCCCTATGACAGATGTGCTGAGTGGATTTCATCTGATTTTCTCAGGTTGAAAAACACAGACTCTTTTTTGATAACTTCATTCTGTGATTGTTAATCAAATTGGTTCTGGAGGCAAGAGACAGCCCACAAGGGCCTGTTCTCGGGCTCCAGTTCAAGCATCAAAAGAGACATGAGTGCCTCCTAAGTGTAGGAAAGCCACATTGAAAATATTCCTCATAAGGCTAATCTTACAACATCTCAAGGCCTTCCTTTAAAATGTATTCTATAGGCTTTTTGATCATATTTCTACAGTGCTACTTATAATATGCAAATGCTGAAACAAGTACAAACACGTTTGAATCATAAGCTGTAGTGGATAGGAAAAACCATGGTCCACGTACACTGTGCCAGTGTGAGAAATGCCAGGAGCCAGGTGAAGGGCTCCTACTCTCTGCCACTGTTGTCTTTTTCCAAGCCTTGGAAAATCATCTCTTAAAACAGTTTTCTGGGGAAAGTATAATATGGCTTTTTGTGAAAGGATGGTACAGTAGATTCATCCAAAAGGTGGAATTCTTTTATCATCTAAAAATGCAGGTACAAAATCTCAATTAAAATTTCTAAAGGAAACTCATAGAGTACTATGAATTATCTAAAAAACAAATAAGGAAATTATCAGATGTGTTTATAATAACTATTTTAAATGAGTATGTTAAAATATTTTTATTTTATTTGTAAATTATGGCCTTGAAAGATAGTATTTTCAGGGCATCATTTTTATGATATGAAGAGCAAAATAAGTTCAAGATTATCACCCAAAAAGCAGAGGCTCTAGCCTGCTGTAAAGTGATGGATGAGGTTGTCAGATCAGGTAGCAAATTACTGGGCAGATGGTTGAATTTTGCTTTCTATGGTGAAATCTTTTACATTTTGACAGATTCTTCTTTGTTTTGAGATGATTTAAACCTACAGTTATGAAGCAGATCAGAGCTTTTAAATCTAAGTTGAAAATTGTCACTACTGACAGGAGTACAAGTATGTTGCTGTGAACATGTACATAGATAACTAGAAAAAAGAAATGGAAAAATTACATACACGCTGGAAGCATTTGCTCCCTGGCAATCTCTTCTGGAGAAGTAAAGCATTAATGAGGAGGAAAAGTTGAGATAGCTAAATTCTTGCCCAAATGTCTTATTTCTTTTACTCTGTTTGAGTCTATTTATTCTTAGTTTCTCATCACTGGAAATGAAAGCTCCATGTGGGCAGGGATCACAGATGTCTTTTCCACCAACATATCCAATCATTTAGAAAGTGCCTGGGATAACTACTGGTTTATATTTATTGAATATATAAATCCTCAAAATGATATATATCACAGCAACCTCTCTATTTGGCTTGAAGGTTTTTTAAGGAGAAAATGAGACAACTGAACTTGGAAGTTCATTCTATTCCCTAGAAGCATCAGTTCAGTTCAGTCACTCAGTCGTGTCTGATTCTTTGCGACCCCATGAACCACAGCACGCCAGGCCTCCCTGTCCATCACCAACTCCCGGAGTTGACTCAGACTCACGTCCATCAAGTCAGTGATGCCATCCAGCCATCTCATCCTCTGTCGTCCCCTTCTCCTCCTGCCCCCAATCCCTCCCAGCATCAGAGTCTTTTCCAATGAGTCAACTCTTCGCATGAGGTGGCCAAAGTACTGGAATTTCAGCTTCAGCATTATTCCCTCCAAAGAAATCCCAGGGCTGATCTCCTTTAGAATGGACTGGTTGGATCTCCTTGCAGTCCAAGGGATTCTCAAGAGTCTTCTCCAACACCACAGTTCAAAAGCATCAATTCTTTGGCGCTCAGCCTTCTTCACAGTCCAACTCTCACATCCATACATGACCACAGGAAAAACCATAGCCTTGACTAGATGGACCTTTGTTGGCAAAGTAATGTCTCTGCTTTTCAATATGCTAACTAGGTTGGTCATAACTTTTCTTCCAAGGAGTAAGTGTCTTTTAATTTCATGGCTGCAGTCACCATCTGCAGTGATGTTGGAGCCCCAAAAAATAAAGTCTGACACTGTTTCCTCTGTTTCCCCATCTATTGCCCATGATCTTCGTTTTCTGAATGTTGAGCTTTAAGCCAACTTTTTCACTCTCCTCTTTTACTTTCATCAAGAGGCTTTTGAGTTCCTCTTCACTTTCTGCCATAAGGGTGGTATCATCTGCATATCTGAGGTTATTGATATTTCCCCCGGCAATCTTGATTCCAGCTTGTGCTTCTTCCAGTCCAGCGTTTCTCATGATGTACTCTGCATAGAAGTTAAATAAGCAGGGTGACAATATACAGCCTTGACGTACTCCTTTTCCTATTTGAAACCAGTCTGTTGTTCCATGTCCAGTTCTAACTGTTGCTTCCTGACCTGCATACAGATTTCTCAAGAGGCAGATTAGGTGGTCTGGTATTCCCATCTCTCTCAGAATATTCCCAGTTTATTGTGATCCACACAATCAAAGGCTTTGGCATAGTCAAGAAAGCAGAAATAGATGTTTTTCTGGAACTCTCTTTCTTTTTCCATGATCCAGCAGATGTTGGCAATTTGATCTCTGGTTCCTCTGCCTTTTCTAAAACCAGCTTGCACGTCTGGAAGTTCCCGGTTCACGTATTGCTGAAGCTTGGCTTGGAGAATTTTGAGCATTACTTTACTGGCGTGTGAGACGAGTGCAATTGTGTGGTAGTCTGAGCATTCTTTGGCATTGCCTTTCTTTGGGATTGGAATGAAAACTGACCTTTTTCCAGTCTTGTGGCCACTGCTGAGTTTTCCAAATTTGCTGGCATATTGAGTGCAGCACTTTCACAGCATCATCTTTCAGGATTTGAAATAGCTCAGCTGGAACTGCATCACCTCCACTAGCTTTGTTGGTAGTGATGTTTTCTAAGGCCCACTTGACTTCACATTCCAGGATGTCTGGCTCTAGGTGAAGCATATTTTTATATAAATCCAAAGTGCTCCTGTAGTTACTTTTCTTTCATTGTTTATACAGTCTTACAAATAAAAATCATCTTTGGAGTCTGCAGCAGTTGACATCTCCCAGAAGCAGTGTGGCACCAAATCTTAACCTTGTTCATCTTCCTTAGCTTGAACCCAGCTTTCTACTGTGACCTGATGGCTAAAAGACAGGGTTCTAGAATAATGAATCCCATTTTCACTGCTACTTATATGACCTTGGCCACATCATTTAACCTTGTGTGGATTGTTTTCCTCACAATGGAGGCTTGGATTATTCCAACTCAAGCAGTCATAAGAATTAAATGAGATAATTCATGCATAGTCCTTTGCATAGTTCTTTGAACAGTCCATAAATGTTAGCTCATGTATATGTATGTATATATATATATAACATCGAGGGGTTCATTGTTTCTTTTCGTTTCACTGAAAGAAATCACTCAAATTCTATAAGACTGCGTTACTTCACAACAAAATAAACAGACCGGCACATCTTCCAGTTTAAAAGGTCAATGTGTAACTCTCTTTCTCTCAACTACAGAGTTCATCTCAACCTTCCATGATGCTCTCTACATCTTGATGTCTCTGTAACTTATAGTAAAGGTTCTGATATATCTCATGACATTTTGATATTCTCAATGTATACTTGGATTAAAGTCCCACTGTCCGTAATGTTACTTCTTGGTGTTTTCATCAGATGAAAACTTGGCTAGATTTAGATTGTAAAAATGCCTAGATAGTGCCATTGAGCCTTTTTCTCTAAATTTTTATTGCATTTTGGAATTTTCTAAAATTTAAAAATAGGCATTTCACACCAAGAGCCTTCCATATCAGATGAGAGCCAAAAAGTTTGTAGTATGTGTCTTTTCTGATTATAGGAAAATACAACTCATGTGAAAATCATAAAAGTGAAACTTAAAAGGTGAAGGGAAATGAGAAACTGAATTCTGCCCCTGATTCACAGACTGCTGGCAACTTGCCTGAAAGTTTGCTTGGACTACCATTATAGAGGGCTTAAAAGTCTGCTTCAGCACAGCTAGGAGAAAATCTAAGCAAGGAGTGTGAAGTCTGTGCCCATTCGGAGTGACAGCATTCTTAGTGTCTCCCAGCCAGAAAGGGCTGACCGTAAATTGAAGATCATCGAGTGGCATTTTGTAGTTCGTCACCGCATCTGAAAACTGCTGTGGGGCTGTTCTCTGAGTTGTTTCTTTCCCTTTCAGCTTCCTCCATCCTCAAAAGAGAGAAGCGGCTGAGGACCAAGAATGTGCATTTCAGCTGCGTCACCGTGTACTACTTCAGCAGGAGGCAGGGCTTCACGAGCGTGCCCAGCCAAGGCGGCAGCACCCTGGGCATGTCCAGCCGCCACAACAGTGTACGCCAGTACACCCTGGGCGAGTTTGCCAGAGAGCAGGAGAGGCTCCACCGGGAGATGCTGAGAGAGCACCTCAGGGAGGAGAAACTGAACTCTCTAAAACTAAAGGTACAAAAACCTTAGAAATGCACTTTTTTTTTTTTTTTTTTTTTTCCAAACTCCCAATCCTTACTGCAATCTGGTTGCATTAACCCTGAGATTAAAATGGGTATTTTCCAAGCAGACTCTCTGCTGAGGCTTTGTTAAAGGAAAAACAGTATAGTCTCTTCACTGAAAACAGGGCAGAAAACTTCCCTGACATTGTTTATTTATTCACTCTATAAATATTTATTTAGGTCATAAACCCTGTGCTTCAGCTGGGGCTAACTGCTATGAAAAATAGATGAGCTCCCTTTTCTCCTGGAACTTACATATTAACAGAAAAGAAAAATATTAATCATGTAGACAAAATCACAGCTTCGTGAAGTACCATAAAGGGGAGTTGCTAGGTGCTAGGAAAGTATGTAACTGAGAATTGATGTGGGCCGGATATCAAGGAGTTTCCTCAAGAAAGTGACGATTGAACTGAAATTTGAACAGGTAACTAGGCAGAAAGGGTTGGTGAGAATTGTTCAGGCAGCAGGGAGTGATGCGTTACCTTGTGTCAGGAGGAAGCACGGGAGCACGCAGAGGCGAGTGAGCCTGGAGCAGAGATGGAAGGAGTAGAACGTGATGGGGGTAGGGTTGGGCTTTGTCAGTCTGATTAAGACACTGTTTTTCTCTTCATCCTAATGCCATCAGAAGTCATATAGGAGTTTTAGGCATGGAGTCAGTTGGCAGAATAATGTGATATGGTTCATGCTATGATTTGAGAATGGTTTAGGGGCAGGGTAGCCGTGTCGGGGAGCTTATGGAGTCAGACCAGTTAAGAGGCTATTACAATAGTCCAGGAGAGAGATGATGGTAGGTTAGATTACACTGATGGTAGGGGAGATGAAGAGGGATGGACAGAGGGAGTAATTTAGGAAATAAAATCAACAGTCCTTGATGATGGGTTGGGTTTGGAAGGAAAGTGAGGGACTGTCAAGAATGACTCCTAAATTTCTGGCTTGCAAAACTGAATGGGTTGTGGGTGATAGTACCTTTCTCAATGACAAGAGTATGACAGGGAATCCAGGTGATTCTGAGAGGCTTTTAGTTATTAAAGTGATGTCAGGGAGGGATCCAGGTAGAGATGACTATCATTGTGCCATCTTGGAGATTAAGTGGAGAGAAACACAGCTCAGAAAACCTTTTCCTTGATCAGAGACACTCTTTATATTTGTATTGATCCATCCACTTATCAGCTTATAGTAAATGGCCTCCCATTATTATCTAAGGACAAAGGAAGAAAGACAAAGATTTTTCTTACATAATCCAGGATGCTACACATAAAGGATCACTGATTAAGTAGCAGAAACACCATAAGCACACCTGTGTTACCTGTACCTTTAGATGCCAATATGAAGTCAGTTAGCAGAGGTGTGATGTGTGTTTCAAAACACCTGTTTTTAGGTATTTTGCACCTCATGTATGTGCTTTGTTCCCAGCTGCACAAGAAGACAGCTGCTTAAATGAAGCTAGTTACAACCTAGCCTAGAGCAAGTCTCATAACTCCTTTGGAGGTATTTTTGACACAGTTCATTGAAAGGCCCTTAAGATTTTTTTGGTAACAAGTCACTATTGTTGCTATTCTTCATGACACCTTTGAATGTAGCCTAATTTAATAATAATTCTCAGATTTGCTTCTGAAATACATTCTCTGCTTTTCTAACTCACTACAAACCAATTGTAACCCTTACTCAAAAGATGAAGTCATTCTCCAAACTCAAATATTGGCGGAACAATAGTGATGGCTGCTATTCATAAAATGATTTTTTACTTGCCAGGCATTTTATAAACATTATTTAATTTAATCCTGGCAAAACCCCACTGGAATAGGTAAATTATGAGACCATGTGTACAACTGAAGATAAAGAAGCACAGAGATGTTAACTGGCTCACTCAATGGAAAACTATTATCTTGTTACTTACTATTCTAAAATTAATTGATTACCCCCAGTAGGTGTCGGGAAAGACAATCTCTGTACCTATTGGGAGTCATCCCTGTCTGGGGTTTGGTACTGTGTGTGGTGGTTTTTAACAGGTGGGGAACTGTAATTCTGAGAACCAGAAGATTACTGTGGTGACCTTTGTAGCAGACACACACAATGACTATTGGGGGAGCTACATACCTTCAGGAACATTCCTCCTTACCAGGCAGTGATGTATTCTGATACTATAATTTGTATTCAGTTACTTCTACCCTTTTATTTTTAGCAAGCTGAAGAAGAAGCAAAAAGAGGCTTCTGTTATTGATTTACTCTTATCATTGTGCTTAGCATTGCAAGTTGAAGAGGCAGTCTTCCGAGTGGGTGTCATGCCTTGGTTTGTCATTGATAGCTGAAAACATGCAACTTTCCATTTTGGTGAAGATACAAACAAAAGGCATTTGGATATCATCACTCCTTTCACGTGAATGCCAAGCAAAATGATAATGAATGGGATTCTAAGGTGATCTGATCTAATCCTACTGAAAGTATTCAGAAACTGGGAAACACATTTCACAGAAAACTAATAAAAGATCAAAGCAATGTGGACTCATTGACTAAAAAATCTGAAGGGTATTAATGGAGGAAAATGTATATTAACTTTAATGAGTTTTTAAATATCACTGACTATGTTTGTCTAAGGTTTAGCTATGCAAAATCTAAAATTAGCTATCCAAAAACATTACGGATCCAAAAATTTCAATCAGATACTTCAGATTTCACTTTCAATATGATACTTTCCTTGAAATATACCTCTGGGATAAGCAACAGAATATGACTAAATTGATTCCATTTTTTGGCTAAAGCAGCTAGAGAGGGTCAGTAGCAGAGAGAGGGACCAAAAGAAGAAAGGGAGGATTATTAAGGACAAACTTTGCCACTTTGGTTTTTCCTGGAGATGGTCTTCTGTGGGTGACAGTGAACTGCCCATTAAGGGAGGAGAGAGAAGGAACATCTGACCAAAAAATAAAAAAATTTAAAAAATACTTTGCAAAGCTTTCAGTGTCAAACTTTTTCCAAAGCTTTCACTATGCCAACCAGATAAAACACACCAGGAAACTCAGTGGACTTGGTACTGGGTCATTTCCTCCCTACTTACCTGAGAAACAAAGCTCCAGGACATAAAGGAGATGTTTTTCTTTCCACTCTACCTGTGTGTCTTTCCAGGGTGTCTCAGGTTCTAAACAGTGAATCGGTTTATACAATGACATCTCCTCCAATGGGGCCTTTTTTTAAATTAATTTTTATGGTGTATTGCTTTACAATGTTGTGTTAGTTTCAACTGTGCAGCAAAGTGAGTCAGCTATATTTATACACATATCTCCTCTTTTTTGGATTTCATTCCCATTTAGGTCACCACAGAGCAATGTGAGTAGAGTTTCCTGAGCTATACTACAAGTTGTCATTAGTTATATATTTTGTGCTTAGTACCAATAGTGTATATATGTCAATTCCAATCTCCCAGCTCATCCCATCCCTCCTTCCTCTCTTGGTTTCCATACATTTGTTCTCTAAGTCTGCGTCTCTATTTGTACTTGCAAATAAGATCATCTATACCATTTTTCTAGATCCCACATACACATATGCATTAATATACAATATTTGTTTTTCTCTTTCTGACTTACCTTACTCTGTATGATAGTCTTGTGTTGTGTGCTTGACTCCTTTGTCCACGGGGATTCTCTAGGCAAGAATACTGGAGTGGTTGCCATGCCCTCTTCCAGGGGATCTTCCCAGCTGATTGAACCCAGGTCTCCCGCATTGCAGGCAGATTCTTTACCATCTGAGCCACCAGGGAAGCCTAAGAATACTGGAGTGGGTAGCCTATCCCTTCTCCAGGGGAACTTCCTGACCCAAGAATCAAACTGGGATCTCTTGCATTGCAGGTAGATTCTTTAACCAGCTGAACTACCAGGGAAGCCCATATGACAGTCTTAAGATTAAAATCTTAAGTAAAAAGAACACAGGCATGTGTTTTAGTGTTTCTTTATAATAAAATACTTCAGAAGCAACATAAGGATAGAAATTTAGCTTTTCATTGTAAAATGTCTTCTTAGACATTCGTCTCAATCTAATTATGAGTTTGATATATTGAGAAGTAATATATATAATTAGATTTATAGAACGAATCCATTTTTTTTAGTGGGGGGGAGTTCAAGTGTGCCTTTATTGGTGGTGGTGGTATTTGTTCCAAACATTGCCTAGAAACAATTAATAGAGAAAGCTTATTGAATAAAGTACATGTTTCTAGAAGAAATAACTAGCTTTAGATTTCTAAATTACAGAGTACAGTTCTTTTTCCCTGTCAAGCCCATTCAGACATGTCATGCTCTTCACAGTAATCATTGCAGTCATCTTAATACTACACATTTTTCCAAATTAAGTACTTAGATTTCATCATCTGCACCACACTGTTGAACAATTACATTAGCCTTTATTCCCATTTCATGTGTATCTGTAAAATCCATTAGGCGGCTGCTTCTATGTTTCAAAAGAACCTTGGCATTGACTTCGCCTCTGGGGTTATATTTTTCTGGATTCTATTACCATGGTATAGGAAATGTAACTTAGTTTTCACAACTTTCACTGGATTCTTGTTCTCAGTGTTTTCTCAACCCTGACCGTTCTTCTCCTTTCTAAGGTCAAAGCTGTTTCTACATTGTGGGGTTACCATGTGTTCCTTGAGTGATGCTTGGTTGTTTGCTCTCTTTCTTCATAAAAAAAGAGTTGTCAGATGGTAACTCTTCCTTTAATGAGCAAACTTTAAAATGTCTCTGTCTAAATTTCCTTCACCCAGAGTCTTAGATTTATGACTGTGTTTATTCAGTTAGTAATTACCTGTACAGTGTTATAATTCTCCACTTGCACGCCCAGTCTTCCAGCCCTGCCTTCTTGTTTCCTCTCAACAGTTTTATAATTTAACTAATCTTCAAGTAAAATTCCTAAATGCTCTAGGAGAGCGAAGCCAGTAGAGGTTTGTGAGAGATGACTGATGCCAAGTATCTCTAACCAATAGTTTCCAAATTTAGGGAGAGGTTTTTAACTATTTCCTCATACTACAGTTCTTACTAGATGGGTCAGAGAAGGCTGGTCTTGTTGTAAAGTAAATAAATAAATAAATAAACTCCACTTAGTATTTTTAAACTCCATGCAGATTTCTTTGTCAGCCTCTGTAGAGACTACTCAAAAGCTTATATAGGACCAGCACTTCAGAATACATTGCTCCTACACCAAACAGAAAACAGGGACTTCCCAAATACTTGCCATATCATATGTGCAACATATTTTGAGAGGATCAGAGAAAATACACCTAACCAAAGTCGTGCATCCTGAGAGGCTGGGCTTCAGTCCTGAGCACATGCAATAAATTTAAGAATAAGTTCCTTCAAAAATGCTGGCATTTTTATTTAAGTTGAAAATTAAACATATGTAATTAATCTCTACAGTTTTCCTATGCAAGAAACAGTGATCTTCTAGTTCAGGAGACATCCATTCAGCTGATTCTTCTCATTAATGTTCGGGGTTCATGTTGTGGTGTTCTGGAGTCAGCGGATAAAAATTCATCGCTAAAGTGGATTAGACTGACCTCTTCCCCCATGGTAACTTGAAATCACCAATGATGGGAATAGTCATATTGTGGGACTTGACAAGCACAAAGCAAACACAACATTAGACAAACACAACAACTCCACAACAAATTAGAAACACCCCTCCCTTTTTTTTTCTGAGACATAGTTATTAAATATTTACCAGCACACTCTTGGATTTATTTCACTTATTAGCCTCTGCTAAAAGAGACAATGTTTGTCTAAACCAGAAGGAAGAATAAAGGAATGTATGGAAATTTTATTTCTAATTTTTTGATATTATCATCTTTTCTGGTGACTTTTGGGATAATATATAAACCAAGGCCTCACTGTAAATTCAGGTTGTTGAAATTCTTATCAGCTGACAAAACAGCCAAACATAATGAATCTGGTTCCAAATTGCCACCTACAATTAACAACTAATGAGCCGAAGACTTATACTGTAAGATCTGAGTGAACAACAAAGTGATATGAATGTTCTAGTTTGGTTTGCCAGAGACATTAGCACCCAGACTATTTATTCAATGCATAACATGTAACCAGGAATTCCTTTCATCAAATATATATCCTATGTGTATTTGGGTATACAATGCATATATATATATCCAGCCTCTTATTACACATCTCTGGCAACCCAAAGCACATTGCTTTTTTAAAAAAATGTATTGAAGTATAGTGAAAGTGAAAGTGAAGTTGCTCAGTCGTGTCTGACTCTTTGCGATCCCATGGACTAGCCCACCAGGTTCCTCTGTCCATGGGATTTCCCAGGCAAGAATACTAGAGTGGGTTGCCATTTCCTTCTCCAGAGGATTTTCTCAACCCCAGGATCAAACCTGGGTCTCCGGAATTGCGGGCAGGCAGACGTTTTACCGAAGTATGCTGCTGCTAAGTCGCTTCAGTCGTGTCCAACTCTGCGACCCCATAGATGGCAGCCCACCAGGCTCCGCCATCCCTGGGATTCTTCAGGTAAAACACTGGAGTAGGTTGCCATTTCTTTCTCCAATGCATTAAAGTGAAAAGTGAAACCGAAGTATAGTTGGTTACAAAAGAGGAAAGAAGGGGAGGGATAAATTAGGCAGTTGGGATTAACATATATATCTACTACTATATATAAACACACACTGCTTTTTGAGAAAGCCCATTCCATTTTGTAGTGATAATTGTTAGAAAGCTCTTCTTCATATTGATCAACCTGCTATCATCTAATTATACCTTCTGACCCTGATTCTGGCCTCCAGAGACATAGAATAAATCTTGTTCCTGTTCTCCAAACTCCAAGCGTTTGAAAGCAGTCTTGATGGACATGCAACTATTTGACAATAGGTTATATGGGCTCCATGTGTCTCTGTTCTATAGATTTAAACATCCTTAGTTCTTTTCTCTAACACTCCTGTTTTCCAGACACCTTATAGCCTTGGTTACTTCTTCTGAATATAATGCTATTTATTAATGTCCACCTCAAAATATGAAACCTGGCGGTGGGGTGGGAGTGAGGCTCATGAGAGAGGGGATAAGCATATACATAAAGCTGATTCATGTTGTTGTACAGCAGAAACAAACACATTATAAAGCTATTACACTCCAGTTAAAAACTATGGAACTTGATCTGGACTTGCACTCAAGATGGGATTTTTTTCAGTACGTAGGGATATGTTACATTACCTGCTAACCGAGCTGTAGATACTCTATCCACAGGTATATGCTAAAGGTACAGGAGCTTTTTGGATCTTAATCAGTTTGTTTGTTCATATTATGCTGGTGGTAAGTAAAAGAACAACAGCAAAAAGACAGTGAAGCAAACATGCATATCAGGCTTGGTAAATCAGGTCTGCGTCATCATGCAAATAAAAACTTTTTAACATCTCCTGGTAAGAATCTTCTTTAGTACTATACATGCTGTACAGAGAGCAGTCAATAAGATTTTGGTTTTTTTATTTGAATGAACTTGATCTTGTCATCTGAAAAATGTGCTAACCTGCCTTTTAGGTATCCATCCAAGATATTATTTAAAAACTACATTTAACAAGACAGGGCTAAGCTCATGATATCCTCTCAGAGGGTCCTTGTCACCACCCCATGGTGACCTTCATGGAGATTCCTTTCCTGGGCTGGTCTCTACTGCCAGTAGGATCTCTAGGCAGCACGCACCTTATTGGTGGTGCAAAGAGGCTGAGTATCTCTGTTCTTTGAAATATTTTCAGCATTTCAACTAACTAAAATCCATGCATTCAACTATACCCTTATTAATCAGCTGGTATTCCATCCTTCCATGCACAGAACATAAGAAACTTCGTCAGAGAATCTCAAGACTAGATCACTGGTTTTCCAGTTATGTTCTATGGGGTCAGGGCTTTGGATAGATTTCTCACTTTTGTTTGTTTAATTGGTTAAAATTCTGCATGGACTTTAATTTGACAAATGGACATTCTCTCCCTAGTGAGCCCAGGCAAAGGTCTTATAGTTACTGTTCCCTGTTCTCACCTGTACAGAGACCATCTCTTTAAATCATCTTTTTTTTTGGAATTTATCTAGAATTTGCACTTTTGAAAATAATAATTCACTTGCATTTTGATTACCCTTTAATTCCTTTCTTCATGACTCTTTGCAGATACTAGTCAGAGCAGTCATAACTTTACCTTTTTTGTTGATTTAAAACATGAATAGCTCAGGCCTAAGGATTCTTACATAAAACTGCTGAGCACTCTTTCACTGTCTCCCACCTTCTTTTTTTTACATGAAATTCTTCCTAACGTATCTGTTCTTTCATTTCTTGTTTAAAGGTTTTTCTTCTTGATACAGACTGTGGGATCAGAATAGGAAGTAAATGATTCTACTCTGTGTCTTTGTATCTCCCTCCCATTTTATTCGTCTGTCATTTTCTCCTCTCCACTGCTTCTATAACTTGCTCATATATTTTGTTGTACTTACTATACTCTATCATATTTATTACACTGTCATCTCCCCAGCAGACTAGTAGCTGGTGGTCCTTATTTTCAACATATTCCCATTATAATGAGGGAGATATATATAAAACCAATCACCAAAACTAATATATTACTACAAAACTAGGCAGCACACTATGCTGATTAAATGCCCCCCAGGGTAAGCAATGATGGCTCAGACAGTAAAGAATCAGCCTCCAATGCGGGAGACCTGGGTTCGATCCCTGGGTTGGGAAGATCCCCTGGAGAAGGGAATGGCAACTCCAGTATTTTTGCCTGGAGAATCCCCATGGACAGAGGAGCCTGGTGGGCAACAGTCCATGGGGTTCCAAGAGTCAGACACGACTGAGTGACTAAGCATATAGCACAGGGTAAATGAGTTACAAGTCAGTTGAGAAAATCAAAAGTAACACATGAGTTCAACAGTGGTAGCTATCACTTGGACTAGCTTCTTTTGCTGGCATGTCTATTAGAAAGAACACCTCCACAAGCTCACAAAATAGATTACTCAAAGGAAATGCTAACTGGTGAGAATGTCATATCTTCAGCTGGCTTCCTGTATTCTTTTTTGAGCTCTTGTTCTCTGTGTATGAATCATATATATTTTTTAAAAATTTCTGAATGAGCTAATTATAAGGAAGCTTTTCTGCTCTCTTACCTCCTGCCCCACAGCACTGAGATCAGCTCTTGGAGTGTAACTGCAACCATATCCTTTCTTTTCTTCTATTCGGGTTTTCTATTAATATTATTCTAAGAATTTTCACTCCAAACTGGTCTTGTGAGCCTGGCTCAAGCTTTGGAGTCAAACCAAACCTGAGTTTGATTCTCAGTGCAATCACCAATTATCTAAGTAGCCAGACTTTGGCAAATTATCTTCTTCATGCTCCAGTTTTCTCAACTGTTAAAATACTTCCTAAGATTGTTTGCAAATCAAGTGAGATAATTTACATAAAGTAGAGAGTTCAGCACCTGGTTTTCAATATATGATGGCTTGGGTCATTCTCCACATCATCTTCATTATTATAGGCAGCAATCAGTGTTTGTGGAATTGAATTATTTTTTCACATTCTTATTGCCACTATCACTGATACATGTGTTAATTACTTTATAATAACCAGGAGTTTTTATTATTAAGAACACAGTAAACCACTGAAAAGAAGTGTTTTTATTTTTGTGGGTTTTTGCTTTGTTTTTAGCACTATGGTCGATCCACATTTTCAGTACTGTTTCCCTCGCTATAATTATTTTACATTAAATTAGTTTCTTCAAGCCTTCGATTCATCAAAAAGTTCATCTTGTTGGAATTTAGGGTGGAATATATTCACTGTTACATGATATAGGGAAAAAAAAGATTGACTACTGAGGTGACAATCTCCCACTCACCAATCCCCTATCCTACTCACTCCCCCATCCCATCTGGTCCTTGATTCAGGATAGTCTAAGAATCACTCTGCTGATTCTGGAAGTAATGTGTAACATGTCCCATCCCTCAAACATATTTAGATGGGCAAAACTTTTACTCTGTTGGGCTTTGGAAACTGTTTACCCATACTTATCAGTACATATCAGATAGATGTGCAAAAGTAAGGAGTTTCAATCCTGTTAAGAAAAGCTATAATCCTTTAATTTGTAGAGTGAGTCTGTAGAGCCACAGAGTGGCTCAAGAACTAAGTCCTATCTTAAGTAGCATCATTAGAACAAAACAAATACACACACACACACACACAGAGCATCCCTGAGATATTTCCAATACAAGATAAACACACGTACACATAAATGAGATAAATATAAGGATCACTAAATCAAATTATGAGTTAAGACATTACTTATCACCTGAAGATGGTGAAGGCAGAGGAAGAGGGATGCTGCTTTCTGAAAACGTTCTGTTTATTTACTTTTTGTTTTTTGCTCATGGGCCAAGACAGGAAGGGATGCCACCCAGGTTCATCCAGTCTGGATATTTTGTAAGCCAGTGAAAGCTCTGTCCCATCTCAGGCCTGTGAAGCTACTGTTGCTCAGCAGGGCCTGCCTGCTGCCTCCACCTGTTCAGCCAACTGCTCCTCCACCTTCAGATTCAAGCATCTTCAGATGTGAAGTCTACCCTCCTCACTCCACCACTTGCTCCACCACTAATTGCCGCTTCTGGTGGTTTAGGCACTAAGTTGTATCACTCTTGTGACCCCATGGACTGTAGCCCACTAGGATCCTCTGTCCATGGGATTTCCCAGGCAAGAATACTGGAGAGGGTTGCCATTTCCCTCTCCAGGGAATCTCCCCAACTCAGGGATCAAACCCCAGTCTCCTGCATTGCAGGTGGATTCTTTACCATCTGAGCCACCAGTTGCCCCTTCTACATAGTCTCAATGCCCTGTGTCCAAGTTCAGTTAGAAAATCGTTATCAGTTCAGTTCAGTTCAGTCGCTCAGTCGTGTTTGACTCCTTGTGACCCCATGGACTGCAGCACGCCAGGCCTCTCTGTCCATCACCAACTCTTGGAGTTCACTCAAACTCATGTCCATGGAGTCGGTGATGCCATCCAGCCATCTCACCCTCTGTCGTCCCCTTCTCCTCCTGCCTTCAAAAATTACTAGATTCCTCTTCTCTTTAATCCACTGATTTCAAGACCCATATCTTGTGCACCAGCACACCTAGAGCCTAATGCAAAATAAGCACAGAAGATTACTGAATATATATTAAATATATAAAAAGAGTGTATCTAAGTAATTATCAAAGCAGTTAAGAACACAAGCTGCAGAGTTAATATTTAGGATTCTGACATAGTACGTACCTCACTGCCTGTGATTTTGGACAGGTTATTTAGCATTCCTGTGCCTCAGTTTCCCCATCAGTTAAATAATCTAATGCTAATATCTACTTTATGAGATACTTTGTGATGCTCAGTAAGCTTATGCAGGTAAAGTGCTTGAAGCAGTGACATGCAGATTCAAAACTATTGTTATTCATATTGCTATTATTATCTCATATCTGATTCTCTCACCTCTCTTTCACCCCCACCTCCAGTCTCTCTCTCTCATTCTCTGTCATACACACACGTGCACACACACACACACACACACACAGGTTTGAAGGTCAGGATAATTTGATGGTCTCCTTAAATCACATTTTTTTGGCAAGCCTTCTTTGAGCTCTTGGAAAGGCAGCATTCTTTGGGAAAACAACACTGAGCCAGAAATGGTCCAAGACAGATTGTCTTCTAAGGAATCAACTTCAAAAGAGAGCATTTTTTTGAATGTGGTCATTACTCTGTATGAATTTATTTTATAAACAAAGGAACTTTTTAGACACATTGTGGTTTAATTTCACATTATATTAATAGTCCCCATACTGCATTAGGTACCATTGGGAACTTGGAATCCATCTGTTTTATACAAGGAAAGCATACTAAAATAGAAGTCAGGGGATTAGATTCTATAAGCATGTCTTCGAGAAGATGTAATTGTTAATAATCTGAGCTTCAGGAATGCATAAAATAAGGAGGCTGCATTTGATGAACTAACGTCTGAAAATTCAATGATTCTAAGATAGGAAAAAGACATTTAAAGGTATCATTCATGTCAAAGAGAAAAAAATTGTACAAAATAAATATTCCTGTGAAGATGAGTCATGGGGTAAAGGAGTCAGCAAAAACAGATGAGGAAATCTTGGAAGACTCCCCAGAATTTGTTGTAGTAGATCTTGAAAGCGAAATGAACATGAGTTAGTGAACAGAAATAAAATGCTCATTGACTTATTTCTCCATTACTCTAATATAGAAAATGCATTGAAAATAATGTGTGCAGTACTCTAGTTTAAAAGAGCATTTAAGCTCAGTAGGTTTGGCCTGAGTTTTAAAGGTGCAAATGGTATAGGAGGAGAGAGTTAGAGAAAGACTTCCGAGGGGACAGCAGAGCATGGTACCTGTCAGTGGTTACACACCAAACCAGATACGGTGAGGAGGGGAGACAAGCCAGTTACCTAGGATGAACTGGAATAGTTCCAGTCTTCACTAGAAATGGCAGAGATGATATTGGATAAGTGAGGAGAAAACCTTGCCAGACCACTTCAGTGATAATATGAGATTTTGAAAATCTTGATTAGACTCTTTGGGTGTTCTTGAACAAGAGTAAAAACAGTTTGCACTCTGTATCAAGGATTTTTAGATTCTTAACTGAATATTTTAAAATGAAACTACTTATTGTAATTTAAGGGACAGGTACACAGCAAAGTGATTCAGTTTTATATATTTTTATATATATATATGTATATCTTTCTCAGAATCTTTTCCATTATAAGTTATTACAAGATATTGAGTTCCCTGTGCTATACAGGGAACCAACAACCAACCTTGTTGGTTATCTATTTCATACAATATATAGTATGTGTATATTTTAATCCCAAACTCCTAACTTATCCTTCTTTTCTCCTTTGCCCCTGGTAATCATAAATTTCTTTTCTGTCTGTGAGTCTATTTCTGTTTTGTAGATAAATGCATTTTATCAATCTTTTTTTAGATTCCACATGTAAGCAATACCATACAATGTTTATCTTTGTCTGTCTGACTTACTTCCCTTATTATGATAATCTCTAGGTCCACTCACATTGCTGCAAATGGGATCATTTCATTCGTTTTAATATTTCATCACACAGACATATATATATACACACACCACATCTTCTTTATCAGTTTTCTGTCAGTAGACATTTAGGCTGCTTCCCTGTCTTTGCTATTGTAAATAGTGCTGCTATGAATGAACACTGAGGTGCGTGTATCTTTTCAAATTCTAGTTTTCTCCAGATAAATGCCAGGAATGGGGTCAGTGGATCGTGCAGTATTGGATTAAGAAGCATCTGTAGTTTATTTGAGATACAGTTGTTTCTTTTTCATTCTTAGATGCCAGTTGGATTATTCATGTTGTCCTAAAAATTTTCATGTTTTTAAAATGTTTGCTTATTTTTATTGATTTTTAGATTCCATATGTTATATGACAGCTGCCATTATTTTTTTTAAAAAAATCAAGCCCTGTTGATATGAAATGAAGTTCTTTGTTGTTTTTGTGATGTTACCAGCTTCACAAGGGAGCATAAATATTATAGAACATGGAGATTAAGTAGGAAGGAGATACTGAAATGAATCATGCTAACTAAGTCCTGGGTGTCCTGCATGTGCTGTGGAGTCAGAATTTTGATGAAGTTCACATAGACAAGCCAAGAATTAATGAAAACATAATTTAAATCCCTCAGAAATGACAAAACAGGAAAGGTAACCCTCCTGTTGGTTAATTGAGTATATGTTAGGCAGGATTGAGTATATGTTAGGCAGTTATACACTTGAATTCCTTCAAAAATCAAATCTTTACAGATGGAAAGATGCTTCTGTGGGCAAATAACAATTAACAAAAGTGCTAATAGCAGCCAAAGTAATGTCCTATTAGTGGACATCAAAGAAAAGTGAAAACAGCTTAACCAATGCATTTATAAAGAAATTTCAAGGAAGGTAGTAAATTACAGATCACAGCAAGAAACAAAACCCAATAAAAGGAAATGCCTTAACTTTGTTAGAACATAGATTTAAGCTCTGAAGTAAAACAAAAATTTTATATAGTAAATCAACAGCTTTTGAGAATGTATTTCAGGGACTCTTTGCAACACACACACACACACACACACTTGCTACTGTGTTGTTTCCTCCACCTGAGGGCAAAGATCAACCTTTTATTTGTTTTTCAGAGTTGTCAAGTTTGGGATTTTTGGTCAGTAATAAATATTCTTCTCTAAATGTCGGACTTTTTCCTATGAAGATGAGAAAATGATGTCTGGTGTCACCAGGTATTTTAACTGTGTAATAACTGAATTGTTGTTAAGATCAAAAAGCATAGTAATGGTTACAGTTAATGAAATCCATAAAGTAATACATTGAAAAGCTAAAGAATCAAAAAAGTTCTATTTAGAACTTCCTTGAATAGTCCCCCACTGAGTTTCTGCATTTATTCCTGTTCTGCTTCTCAGAATATATGTTTTGCTCATATTCAGAGAAAGTGTCTCTTTCTAAATGCTTATTTGTGAAGAAAACATGTTATGTGGTGATATAGCAGTAAGAAGTGAAATACTGACTCTGGGTTTCCTGATGAATGAAATTAATTTAGAAAGAAATATACATGGAAGAGAAGAGTTATGGTATGAGACCCAGCCGCCCACAGGGGCTCTATTGCAGAAGGTACTGCTGTGGGTAGTCTCCTGTGAACTCCTTTGAGGTGGAGTTTGTTTGGGTACCTGTGTGCAAGAGCCTGCCTCACTGCCATCTGCTTTTGTCTTACTGAGAGCACACTGACCTGCTTCGTATCAAGGCCTCATTCACGGAACATTCTGTACAGAATTGTAATCCCAACAGCACAGGGCAGCAAAACTTTATTTCCTAGTACATGGCTTCTTTCCAAAAGACAGAGCTGTTGTTTCAAGGACATGTTTTGCTGATTTAGGTGGCAGTAGCTTCCACTAAGATGCTATCACCTCTGAACAAGGACACATTTATCCCAACATCAAATGTGTCCATCACAAACTGAGTCTAAAGATAGCTTTCACTGATGGGCATCTGTAACCTTTGGCCTATTTCGCATCATGCTAGCTGAAAGCTCCAACAACTGTAGCTCCAAGATTAGGAGGTTAAGAGTTCCAATTAACAGGTCTTGTGTCCATATAAAAGCCTATCATTTTGATATGTTCATGTGCCTTCCTGTAACTTTTCTAAAGAGAAAAGTAAGAGGAAATTACTTGACTCATAGTTTTTTGTTTTTTTTTTTTTCATCCCATATGAATCATTTGTAAGTGGAAGTGTAGATCTCTTAATCTCCACACCTATCCACAAACACTTATGGATTATGGGGACACAGTGTTATATAATAACTTCATTCTTACCAAGTGCAAAAGTGGGGATTTTCAAACCTGCTGAGTCTCTTATTTGCTGCTTTGTATTTCTAGATGACAAAGAATGGCACCGTGGAATCTGAAGAAGCGAGCACTCTTACAGTGGATGACATTTCTGATGATGATATTGATTTAGACAATACCGAGGTGGATGAGTACTTCTTTCTTCAACCCCTGCCAACAAAAAAACGAAGAGCACTGCTGCGGGCCTCTGGAGTTAAAAAGATTGATGTGGAGGAAAAGCATGAGCTGAGGGCCATCCGCCTGTCTCGAGAGGACTGTGGTTGTGACTGCCGGGTGTTCTGTGATCCAGAAACGTGTACCTGCAGCCTGGCAGGCATTAAGTGTCAGGTAAGGATTGGGATTTCAGGGAACCCAAAGGCAAGACATTATACACTACCCACTAAGAGGCAAACTGTGTTACATATAATGAAGTTTCCCACATGTGGAAAGAAGTCTGAAGCAAAGCAAGACACATGATTCAGTAAGAGAGAAATACTAATTCAATGACATGAGTATATGTAATATATATACTTATACATAATATATAAACATGCATATATACATATCTATGTAAATATATGTGTACATAATATTTTATATATTATATATGTGTATTACCTATACACACATATATTTATATATTATATAATATTATTTGTACATATAACGTATGTATTATATACATAGTATCCATAATATATGTGTATGTGTATATATAATATATTAATGTGTATATATACAGATATTACATAATATATATATACACACATATGACATAGTGTGAAAGGCAATCCAAGCTGCAATTATCACTTGAAATTGTTTCCTCTTGGATTTGTTTATTATACGAGCTCATTTTGGCTTCTCACAAGCAGCCAGGGAGATCATGTCATCCCCACCATTTGAGTTTGCATTCTCTAATCCATCCATGGGCTATAAAATGATGATGGTTAGAAGTGGTGCAGACTAGTGAAATAATGATTATACTGGAGCTTCAGAAAACAGAGTTCTCCTGGCTCTGTTTTCTGCCACTATGTGAAAGTGGCAGAAAGTCAGGTAAGCTTACTGGGTTCAATTTTCTCACCTCTGACCTGAATGGGCTAGACTAGATCAGGGGTTGGGGAATGATTACTCACAGGTCAAATCTGGCCCACCACCTGATTTTGTAAATAAAATCTTATGGAGGCACAGCCATGGTTTTGGTTTTTTTGTTTACGTGTTTCCTATAATTGCTTTCATAATTCTACAGCAGAGTTGAGTAGTTGCTGGAGAGACTGTATGACTCACAAAGCTTAAAATTATTCTCTGGCCTTTTACAAAAAAAAAGCTTACCAACCCCTGAACTAGATGATTCTTAGGTTCCTATCCATCTGCAGCATTGGTGCTCTGTGATTAGATAGGGGGTGGTATTTTATGCAGAAATTCAACTTTTTCAGTTAAAGCCCTCAGGCAAACAGAAGGAGAAGGTGGTTCTCATGAGCTTAGCAGTTGCTTGAGGTGGATTCACAGAAAAGGAAATCACAGCTTAGAAAGCCGGCTCTAGATTCTGGCTCTGACATCTGCTACTGCTTTTTGTTGGGGCCAGGATGACTGGGATCAAATCTGCTTTCTTCTCTGTAACATGGGAAATTCCTGAGCTTGAATAAGGTAGCAAGAAAGGCAAGTTCTTCCTGGTTGCCTATACTTTGGTCTGTATACAGATGGGGTCTAAGACAGTAAGCATATCTTAGGCATTCCTTGGGATGCCCAGAATTCCACTCATCACCTGAGTGAGGAGCTCAGTCTTACAAGCCCTTGCTGAACCCAATCAGTCTATCTACAGAGTCCAATTATTGGAGTGATTCGGGGGTATTGATTAAATAAGCAGCTTCTCTAGAGAAGCCTGTAATCTAAGGGAGGGACAAGGGACGGGGAGCCAGCAACTAAACCGGAGTCCACCAATCACAGTCATGAATGTGCATATCTATCGCGCCCCCACACTGCATCAAGTACCAAGGACCCAAAAGAATGAGACAGTGAACCAATGCGAGTGAATTATCAGGCTGCATGAGACTAAATGGTGTCTCAGGCAGAGTTCATTTTACAATAAGAAAAGAAAAAACTCATGGCGAGTGTGAGGAGTGTCATGTTATTTAAACTAAAACTAGCAGATGGGTATGAGGGCAGTAAATTTGTTTAAAATTGGGCATGTGAGCTGGCTTGCTGCTGAAAAAAAGAGAGCTCAGGAAAAAGAGAGAAGCACTGGAGAGAAAAAAAAATGGGACTGAAATTAATGGGCAGGAGAGAAGGGGTAAGGGGAAGATGGAAACAGAAGTAAAGAACGCGCAGGAGGGATAAACGGACTAAAACCATACCATCAACTCATTTTTATATGGAGCATAGGTTTAAAATTAGTTTAACTCTTCTGTCCTAAGCCTTCACTTCCCCTTTTGTTTCTGTTTGCTGTTTGATTGTCATTTATTCTGGCGTAAGTGGGTTTGTCATCCCAGATTCCAAGGGTTTGCCGTGAGGTACCGGATTTTGATTTGATTTGTTAAGAGTTCCAGGGGGGCTAATCTGTGTTCTTCCTCCCAAGGTGGATCGAATGTCTTTCCCCTGTGGCTGCACTAAGGAAGGATGTAGTAACACAGCAGGTAGAATTGAATTTAATCCTATCCGTGTCCGGACTCACTTTTTGCACACAATAATGAAACTTGAACTGGAGAAAAACCGAGAGCAGCAAATCCCCGCGCTGAACGGCTGCCACGGGGAGATCAGTGCGCACGGTAGTTCCATGGGCCCGGTGGCTCACTCCGTCGAATATGCTCTCGCAGACAATTTCGAGATTGAAACCGAACCGCAGGCTGCCGTGCTGCACCTGCAGTCGGCCGAGGAGTTAGACTGCCAGGGGGAAGAGGAGGAGGAGGAGGAGGAGGAGGAGGAGGATGGCAGCAGTTTCTGCAGCGGAGTCACGGACTCCAGCACGCAGAGCCTGGCCCCCAGTGAGTCCGAGGAAGAGGAGGAGGAGGAGGAGGANTATGCTCTCGCAGACAATTTCGAGATTGAAACCGAACCGCAGGCTGCCGTGCTGCACCTGCAGTCGGCCGAGGAGTTAGACTGCCAGGGGGAAGAGGAGGAGGAGGAGGAGGAGGAGGATGGCAGCAGTTTCTGCAGCGGAGTCACGGACTCCAGCACGCAGAGCCTGGCCCCCAGTGAGTCCGAGGAAGAGGAGGAGGAGGAGGAGGAGGAGGACGAGGACGAGAAAGGGGACAGTTTCGTGGAAGGTCTGGCTCCCCACGCCGAAGTGGTCCCTCTTCCTTCCGTCCTTTGTTACTCCGACGGCACCGCCATCCACGAGAGCCACTCAAAGAACGCTCCTTTTTATGCCAACTCTTCGACCCTCTATTACCAAATAGATAGCCACATTCCAGGAACTCCCAACCAGGTCTCTGAGAACTATCCGGAAAGAGAGACTGTCAAGAGCGGTACCCTCTCGCTGGTGCCTTACACCATGACCCCGGAGCAGTTCGTGGACTACGCCCGGCAAGCCGAAGAGGCCTACGGCGCCTCCCACTATCCAGCCGCCAACCCCTCCGTCATCGTTTGCTGCTCCTCTTCGGAGAGTGACGGCGGCGTGCCCTGCAACAGCTTATATCCCGAACACAGGTCCAGTCATCCTCAAGTGGAATTTCACTCATACTTGAAAGGCCCCTCCCAGGAAGGGTTTGTCTCTGCGATGAATGGTGACAGTCACATTTCAGAGCATCCTGCTGAAGATCCTTTGAGCCTTGCAGAAAAGAGTAGATTGCACGAAGAGTGCATCAAATCGCCCGTGGTCGAGACTGTCCCTGTTTAGTAGTTTAAGTTATTCTAGGAGCAACTCTTCTCCTATTTAAAGCACTGTATTTAATTGGATTTCCTGGGCTCGTTGTGGTTTCAGCTGAGGACCAAGAAAACTTGGCCCGTGGTGAAGCTTCCAGACTGTATTTTGTTTTCTCCTTTCTAGCTACATGACTGTGCCATTGCACAAACGCAGTCTCTATGAGGATTTTAAATGATTTCAGACTGTTTTGATAGAAAATGCTAATTTTAAAAAAAGCATATCTCACAGTTGCCTACCTGTCAAACTGTGTGAAACCTGCCAAGCTGTTTGATCAGAGCTCCAAGTTTTGGATTATCGGGCCTGTGCAAGATTGTTAACTAAGACTGGGAAATGAGATTTAGAGTCCTAATTTTCGATATATCGGAAGATGACGGTGACTTTTTAATGTAAAAGTTATTATTGTAAGAAAAAGATTTAATTGCCCCATGTGTATTTTATTTATGGTAGCTAGAAGTCATGTTCTGATGAAAACGAACTGCAGCATGTTCTTTTCAGCTGAAGATGCATAGTTAGTACCACCGAGCATGCCCACATGGATTGCCTCTGGAATCCATTCATGTTTTTATGATCATGTCTGATCAGATTTGCAAATACTTTCTTAAGGGTGAAATAGGCCTATTTTTGCTATTTTGGACAAACAAATGAGTCTGTATGTGCAGGTCCTTACACAGTTTTCTCTAAAGTTAAGAGTTAGGACAATCCTCCGGTGAGGGCCTAGTTCATTGCCCTCCCTTAGCTGACTCCAGAGATGGAGGTAGAAGGAATTGCCTTTCTTTTTTAAACACAGCATCATCTTGGTTCTTAGCTTGGACAGCACCTTCAAACTCTACTCCCCTGCATCAAATGCACTTTAGTGCCCCTTCATGGTTCCTTGTGAGGGGTGGGGACTAAGAACTCTTTGAGATGAAAAATTTAAAAACATTTTTAAAATCTGTAACTATTATAAGGTTCATAGAATTAAATAGAGGAATCAATCCAATGATACTTTATGAAGGAAAAATGACCTGTTTTCCTTCACCACTCTCAAGACCTAAGTCGGTCAAAGCAGAGGAGGCTGAGAAAACATGGAAGAGACACAGCCTCAGCAACCAGCCTTTTTCTACAGCGTGATCAATCTGTCTCTACAAAAATGAGTGTTTAATGAAATTTACACTTAGTGACTAGCTGACTGAAGTGGGGGCCTCTACCCAAATCCTCAACTAGGCCTTACTTTTCTGAAGCATTTTGATTTCTCTTGCCTGGGACAATTAGCAGAACAGTCCAGAATGCATTGAATACTTTCTAATTACCTATGTTCTCTTATAAAAGGGGACAGATAGAAATAAAACATGCACTCCCCACCTTTAGATTATCTGCACTTGGTTCGTCGGAGGACTTCTAAGATCCTGTTTTCCTGTAAATTAGTTTAGGTAACTAAATAGTGTGTTCTAACTTTTTAGTTCCAATGCAATATGACTATGCTAAATCTGTTTCATATTTTTGACCTTCTATTGTTGTGTCATTTCACATTTTATGCCTCTTTGAAATGTGGACATGCCTTGCTATTCAGTGACTGCATCACTACTTATTTTTTGTCTCTTAGACTTGGATGTTTAGAAATATGGATATAAATGCATTGTAGATCTCAAGTCCTTAAAAAATACTATTTTATTTCACTGAATTTAAAAATGTTTGGTCTGGAGAAAGTCCTCCAATGGAAGAATTTCTACTGAGACTTGACTTGGGGAAAACATGTTTACTTGGCAGCTCTTCCACTGTGCAGTTGGTTAGAGCCCCTGCTCTACCCCCACGATGAGCCAACCCAACCTTAGAACCATTAATATTAACATGAAAGCAGCTTTGGGCGGGTCTTTATGGAGGTAGCAGTAATGGGGGCAGGGATGCTCCTTTTGAATGACAGGCCCTTTGGGCTATTCAGATTGGGGTTTTGCTCAAATCTTGATAACATATCTCATGTTATCTGTAAAATTACAATTTTTAGTGCTTGATCTCCAAATTTTTCCCCCTATCAATACAATCTAAAGAGCACAGGCCCAAAGAGAAAATGACAAGAAACTATTGTTCCTTCATTTGAGCACATGAAAAGTCCTGTGTGCCGTATTGATTAGACCATTGCAAGCCTTTGAAATAGTTACTCTCGTGTGAAGCACTCAGCTTATGCTTGGAACACCGTGCGGCAGAGTGGGGCAGAGATGTCTCTGTGCAAAATAGATGGGTAGAATGCCAGTCTAGATTCTGAAAGGATGGATATTAATTCAGTTCAGCTTTATTTTCACAAGAAGGTTGACACCTACTTGTTTATGTTGGACTGGGCTCTGTTTTGTAGCTTCATTTCCAAAAAGACGCTTGATCTAGAAACAGGAAAACAAACAAAAAAACAGAGCTTTCCCCCCTATCTGTCTAACTGGGGTCAAAAGTCACTGCTACACAGGATTAACCTTCCAGCCACAAGAGCTTCTGTTCCAAACATTCATATATATATATATTTATAACCTAACCCCTAAATATTGCCTACATACACAGATTACCCATGAAAACACTCGTGCACATGCTTCCCTCAATATACACAGTAGGTGTAATACCACACATCAGAGAATGACAGATTTTAGGCCAATAAGGAGTACTGAATTTTTCCTACCCCAGCATTTGGTTGGGTTTTATGATCTAAAACTGTGGTCTGGAAATGAAGATGATTTTTAAAGCTATAGTTTAAATATACTGGTTCAAAGTTGTACATAATACTAATGGTGGAATCATTTCACTGTTACTTTTGCCCAGAAAAGCTGAGAGAGCACAGTGTGCCATTTGACTTTTTTTTTTTTTCTATTAATAGATCATCTATTCAACAAAATTGCCCACATGCCAGGAAGGGCTACAGTTTTTCTAAGCATTTTTAAATGGGGACCAAGAGCTGGACGCAGCCAGTGGATTCTTCAGATCTTTACACAGAGACACAGTAGCGTGACCTGCGGCTGTTGCATTACCCCCGCAGTACAGCTAGCCAAATTATAGTCTTGTTTTGACACACGGCTTTTTAGTCATTCACTGTCAATGGCAAAGCTTCGTGCTTTAGTCCCTGTTGTTTTAGCACCAGCCCTCTACCTTTTATTAGGGTTTAATTCCCAGTTATAATCCAGGCCAAATTGATTTGCAAGTCAAGTGGCTGGAGCAGCTTGCATTTCCTTTGTCATTCTAGGTTTCCTCCGGGAGAAAGAAATCAATCAAAGAGATTTACTTTTTTCCTTTCTCTTGATCATTGATTATTTAAGACATCAGTAAAATCCATTTGTCTTCTGCCTTTTGGTTAATTGAAGAATATGGTTACTTTCTGAAAGCAGTCTTTTCTTTGTGGTGAAACAGCATTTTTCCCAGAGTGCCAATCACATATAAAATTTGAAGCTGATACTTACTAATTAATTTTATTATTAAAATCTTCATAATCATCTATAGCCTAGCAATACTTCCCCCAATAAAAACAATAAATTATAGAAACACTGGTCACACATTAACAAAGGAAAAAGGAGATTATAAATGATTATGTTCTTTAAAATTTTATCCTCTGACAGATGATTTCTAGGCAGAATTCTGGTTTGGTTGTCATTAAAGCAAGGAAATGAATGATTTATTTCCTATTAACTGATATATCACTGATTCTTTGGTTAAATTTCTGAGATTGTTGTACAAGTCAAAATCCTTTGGTCTTAACATATTTATAATGTGTTTATCAATTCTTTCTTTTAACAAATATTTATTGAACACCTACTACGTTAGAGGAACTGTCCTAGGTGGTTAAAAAGAGGGGGAAACACTACAAATTCTAAGGGATTATGATAATGATGAAAAGTGGAATGAAATAATCAAGCTTCATTACAGTCTTTTTAAGTTATGACTTTATAAAGTGATGTTAGAAAAAATGACATAAATTCTTGTCTGACTACATGAAAACTGCAACTAAAAAAGATACTTCTTTTGCCTAAATTAGTAGAACTCACTGGATCCTCCTACTTCCCTCTCTATCTGAAATTTATGAATTAAATTTGGCCACAAATAGAACTTAACCCAGTGAAAAAGAGATTTTCACATAATTGCTTCTTCGGTGTTAGACCTATGTAAGTTGTACTAAATTTATACCAGCACGCCTACCAGACAGTTTCAAAGGCAGGTTGACTCACACATAACCCAGGAAACCTTTGAAGCAACAATGTAGAACACCATCACTCATTTCTATTTACAAAGAGCCTATAAAATAGCTAAGCTTGAGTTCCTGGTTCCAACAGTATTGCCTTGCAGCTTGTAGAAAACAGGTCAGTCAGCATCCTTACTTTTAGCCAGGGGATTACAAACCATTGAATTAGCAGTAGAAAATCGACATCCTCCAAAGTTAAGAGACTATCCTTGTAAAAGGTGCCACGAGACTTCCATTTCTCCAAATACAGACTTAATCTTTCTCTTCAAGATGGCATCTGCTCCTTGTCTCAAGATGGTTCAGAGTTTATTATTGTAGTTGATGTATAAAATACCAACCTTAAATGAGACCTAGCTTCATGCTTTCAAAGGCAAGACCACTATAATTCAAAACTGGAACTAAGCTATGAATTCTTACCATAACCAATACCAAAAGCTAAAGCCTTAATCACTCTTAGTTCTAACACAAATTTGCAACTACTGATTACTTTATTCATTCTGAAATCTGCTAACTTGTGCTTGAGTAACTTAAATGCCGAAGCCGAATGCCACAGCTCTGTGCAAACAGCACAGCTCATCAGATGTTTTCCATAGCATTAAAGAATGTAATTGACTTAATTTAACTGAATATCAGCAATTTGAAAACTCACTAGAATTATAGGAATTTCGGGTGGGGTGAGAATGGACTATAAGCTTAATAAGTTATGGTGTCTCCTAAGAATCATAAAGTTTCAGCTGAGCTGAGAAACTAGAATTTTATTTTACTAGCAAAACTAGATTCATAAATGGCAACCCAAAACCTAGAAGTTACAGTGTGGACCCTCAGCCCAGTTGGTGTTCAGATCTGTGACCTACTATTGCCATCAATTACATCTTCCTATCTAAAAATAATTTGATGCTTTAAAAAAAATATGGAGCTACAGCATGATAAAAAAAAACTATTTTAAAGATATAAACACATTTTATATTAAAAAGACTGATAGTCTTGTCAAAAGTCATGAATATAGAAATGAAAGAGCTCTTTGATATTTCACCTGCCAAATCTGTATATTGAATGTGATTATTTAAAACAGTTGTTTCTAAGTTTTATTTCAACCCCTCTCCTACAGAGGGGAGCAAGAGATTCCTCCCTTTCTAACAATGCAAGTATTTTGGGTTTTTTCTTTCTTAGCACAAATTCAAATTTAAAAGCCTATGTGACCTGGGTTTTACTTGATAAGCAGCCCTGGGGTTAGTCTAACTTTGTGCTGTCTGGATAGTAAGTGTAATAATGCCTTGATTTCTGTATCCTGGCAGTGGTGATTCAGACAGAATGATGGGAAGCAGGAAGGTCTGTACAACCAGATTCAAAACCTAAGCCAGTTCATTTTTATATGCAGTTTTTGTAATCGAACATATAGCCTGCGATTTTAGTAAATTCAGACACTTGGTACATTCATGGAAAATGAATTTCAAAGATTTAAGTCAGGTTGTTGACTACTTTCTTTCACTTGTGATAAATATATCACTATACAGGGTAATTGTTTTCACTTGATACTCTACACTTGCTATAATTCAAGAAAAGCCAACTCTAGTGTGTCATTTTATTTCTTCTCATAGAAGCTCTGGCAGAACTGAAGTTTCAAGAATGTAGAATTTATGTTGGACAATGCTTGTATTCAGTGTACTAATGGTGGCATTCCTTTCTTGGCATTACTCGTTACCATGGTGATAGTCAACTCAGTTCAATGACTCATTCTAGTGACGTGTGAGGCCGCTTAAATATTTTTAAGCTAATATATATTGATTAGAAGGGTTTAGGAGAAGACAAATTTATGGTGGAAATTAGCCTAGCCTTTGTCTAAATTAATTTATGTGACCTGTTTGAATGACTTCAGTTGTAATTTTGGAATACTTCTTTGTTAGGTATTCTCCTTTCTCTTGTGGCTTTCTCTCAATATTTTAATCTGGCTTAGCAGGATATTGCAAGTTATTTATTAATGAATATTTTTAGAAGGGAAATTGACTTAGAAAATATCTCTTTAAAAATTGTCTAGGAGCTTCTATCACCCAAGCTCTTTATCAAGCTCTCCTGCCATGTTGGGTAGGACCAGAAATGACCTTGTCAGGGGTGTGACCTAGTACGGTTTTGTTGTTGTCTCTAAGTAGGGAACCTATACAAAATGAAATTGAAATTTCTAACTTTGTAGCAAAAGTTATCCAATTTTGTTTTGTTTTTCTTTTTATGTTGGCCACCAAGCTTTTCTCCTTAGGCATAAATAAAGTGCTTATCTTTAAAATGAATTCAAAGATCTATATACCATTTGAAAAGATACTTAAACATGAAAGAGAAAGAAGAAATGAAGTGAAATCCTTATCTGAATTCTTCTAAAGAGGAAAAACCCAAATATCTAAAACTAGAATATAAATTGCCCAAGGTTAGCTGTTGTTTTATTTTTAATTTAGTGTTGATGCTTGAATGTTTTAATGATACCCAAGTGATTTCTGAATATAATTGATTTTAAATTTTAGTAGTCAGCAAAGTCATTTCCTCTTTACCATAACCAAATAAGGTCCACTGCCACAGGTTACTGTGTCTTGATTCATTAGGCATTAGTCATGCCAAACGGGTATCTCAGCGTAGTTTCATCTTTTCAAAGATACTTAAAATGGCCAGCTGTGTGTGAATAATGGAAAGTTTGAGATTCTTCTGTATTATTCAAATTTTATAGCCCTGTGGCTCCAGAGGTCATCTAACTCATCCATCTACCTCTAGGGAAGACTGTCACTCAGGCATGCTCTACAGGATAGATACCCATCTATTCTTAACATCTCTGGGGAAGATGGTTTCCTTAGCAACACAATCCAGTTCTCTTAGGCTTTTCTCACAGTGGGAAAATGTCTTGGCCTGTCTTTGTGAACTAGGCACCTGGCAACAGACGTGGTGATTTGGGCCATTGTCCCGGGAGCCTCAGAAAGTTGGGTTTCCCTTACCTTTGGTGTTTGTTACATTTGATGATTCCTGAAGACTCCTAAGAAATCAGAGTTTTAAAAATAAAGATGTGGATATTGGGACAATGTTCAGTAACTTGACCTGCTTATGACAAATATTGCTGTAGTTGTTGGTTTGTTTTTATCTTTTTTGTTTTGCCATTGCTATGATATGAGGAAAAGTGACTGTTTCAGATCCCCAGTGACAGATACAGAACTAGGATCAAGTGACTCCGCTTTTAAACTGCTCAATTTTCTGAGAAGTTACGTTACAAAAAGGGAGCATTTTCTCCCTTCTTGTTTCCAAATAGATACTTTCTCATTCATCTTTCTATACCCTAAAATGACAAAGGAGAATCTCTACTTTTCCCACTTTTTCTGGGGAATGGACTGGCGATGGAGAGTCTGGTGTGAGATGGAATGACTCCAGAGAAATTACTCAGCCACCATTTGATCCCAGCCTTTGTCCCCATGTTCTGGAAACAGTGGCTGCTTGCCTTCTCAGGGTTCCATACAATGATTTAAAAATGTGTTGTCCTGACAAGGCCTGAAAACAGAAGGAGGAGTCCAGGAGGGTGGTGATTTTTTTCTGATTACATCACTTGACCCAAGCACCGCCTGCAGAGAGCTTTTTCTGTTTGTTCAGAGTTGCCTCCAGCTTGGAGTAAGAACTAGCAGGAAAATAAGGAGCACCCTAGAAATCAATTTCTCCTGTCTCTGCAGGATTTTTTCCAGTCTAGGTACAGCTGCTTAACTCCCCCAACTCAGATGATCTTGTGAAATGACAGCCACATCCATGTGGTTGCTCCCCATAAATAACATTAGGGGAAATAACCTTTTTTTGATTAAAAAAAAAAAAACCCTATAGATTGCTTATGTAAAGAATGTTGAATCATTTGGCCCATGTTTTAATTGACTCTAGACACCTCTATGGAAATAAGTCTGAGGCGTAGTTTGTGAAACATGTTTCAAAAGTGTTTGATGTAAAATAAATGCTAGACATTTACAGTACAGAAATAGTTTTGTTTTGTTTTTTTTTTTTAATGTAGATTACAACTCTATTCCTAAGAACCTCAGCCTTTATTGTGTCTTAGTAAAGCTGATCTGCTTTCATTTTAGTTTATTGCATTTCTGGTGTAATAGCCTCTTAAGATAGAACTATTAATACATATGTACTGGTTAATGCCTGTTAATGCAGAAAATGGCACTTTGTTATTTCAATGTGTTTCCCTCAGTGTCACAGGGTATATAACAGTTTGATAGGAAAAGATCATCTGACATTGGTCAAAATGCATTCTCCCCATTTAAAATGTGTATGTATAATCAGTTGCATAGACAAATGTCACCTTTTGCAGTATCTTTATCTTGATCATAGTCTTAGACATCAACTGTGTGTCCACTTTCCAGCTGCCATAGAAATTTGGTATATTTGCAAATTCTGGTGAAATTTTGTGAGCTGAATGTAATGGTAGATCAAATGATCCAAAGCACTTGGGTATTATCCTTCAGTCTACATTGAACCATTCGGACATTGGGAATGGTCTTTATACAAGGGAAGTCTTTTGAGAGTATTTGTGGGTTTTTTTGTTTCTTATCTGTTGGATTTCACTGGCAAAAATAAAGTAATCTAAACACAGTGGGATCAGTTCACCATATAACATTTTCTATATTGTGATTGGGTTTATCTTTTTGTTGACTCTTATTATGACCTTTACTCAATTTCAACAATATTTCAATAGACACTTTATTACTGTTATGCTCAATATAATCACTTAGAAAGGTTGACGGGAAGAAAATCAAAGTCATACATACCTTCACTTTACACTAAGACATCATGTTGTATGTCACATAGTTTCTAGATTGATTTCTCTTGTGTATAAGTTATAACATCAAAGATGCCAAAGGGTATATAAAATAAGCTACAGTAATAGTCAACAGAACTTAACCTGGACCTTATGTTGTAATAATTTATTCATATTAGCTGTAGTCTTCTGTATTTATATTTTCAGTATTTATTATGAATGACATGGAAATTCGTGTATTTATTGTGGCTTTTTATTGCAGTGTGTATATATATATATATTACAAATAAGCATTTTTAAGTCTTATCCTTAAGTTTCTTTTATTAGTGGCACTTGTATTATGCTGTACTTTTTATTATATATTGTACAAATATCTTGTCCATTTGTTTGCAGCAGAGTAAAACCAGTTTCTAAATTGTATCTACTGTTGCATTTTGTGTAAATCTTTTGTTCTTACCTTCAAAGTGGTCACACACATACAAGAATACCTCCCTCCTTCGGTGTAACAGAACATTCCTGAAAAGTTCTGTGTGAAGCCAGTTCCTGTGAAATGACTCAAAGATGTGCTAACTCTACTGTGATTGATCTCTAAGTGGAGATGCTTAATAACATTTTTCTTCCTCAGCTGTATTCAACCCTTTCATCAAGTAATGACATGTAAACAAATACGAGGGCCAGAGAGGAACTTCCTGTTCCAATGAAACTGGGGAGGATATTATTACCAAGACAAATCCAATCTTTTGTAAGTAGTAGCCTGCAATTCACCTGTTTAGTAGTATTTGTGTTTTGCTTTGCCGGAAGCAGAATCTGTGTGATCTGGTATTTAGAATATGTACACATAGGTACACATACATGCCTATCTGTTTAATCATGCTGACTCAAGGTAACCAAACTTCTTTTTATTGGCAGTAGAATGAAGAGAAAAGAAAATGGATCCTTCCTAATTTCCTATTATGTACAGGTCACTGTCTTCAAACAACTTGTTTTTCTTACATTTGAACACTAGATCTATATTTTTGAAAGTTAAATCATAATATGTGATTGATCACCCCTGAACACAAATTTGATCATGTTGCTCACTTACCTAAAAAATCTGTGGAGTTCCTTCCTCATTGTTGACAAGATAAAACACAAACTCTTTGGAATGTACCCAGGGTTTCTCTGATAGCTCAGTTGGTAATATATTTGTACAATATATAGCTCAGTCTGCAATGTGGGAGACCTGGGTTTGATCGCTTGGTTGGGAAGATCCTCTGGGAAAGGAAAAGGCTACCTACTCCAATATTCTGACCTGGAGAAGTCCATGGACTCTATAGTCCATGGGGTCGCAGAGTTGGACATGACTGAGCAACCTTCACTTTTGGAGTGTCCCCATGAGGTGATGTAAGATCTGGGTACAGCAAAGCTCTCTACCTGTTTCACTTGTCAGACTGTTTGTTCCACGGCACACAGACAGACCGCTTAGACTTTGCCTTTGCTGTTTTTGTTCAGTTGCTCAGTTGTGTCTGATTCTACTACACTATTTTTTCTTTCCTCCTCCTTTGCCCACAATATACACCCCACAACTACATCCTGACAGCACAATTCTAGTGAGTACTTATTTTTGAACAAAAACTCAAATGCTCCTTCAAACTCCATGTTGCCTTTCTGAATCTCCTGGATGGCCTGTTCTTTTATGCTAAATGCAGATGCTACGGGTGGCGCTAGTGGCAAAGAATCTGCCTGCCAGTGCAGGAGACGCAAGAGATGCAGGTTCCATCCCTGGGTTGGAAAAATCCCCTGGAGTAGGAAGTGGCAACCCACTCCTGTATCCTTGCCTGGAAAATTCCATGGACAGAAGAGCATGCCGGGCTACAGTCCCTGGGGCTGCAAAGTCGGCAGCCTACAGGTCTGAGTGACAGCACAGCACTTCAAGTCTCACTCAATTTATTTAGCTATTTACTCCCTCTGCAGGACTCCCTGAGAACCAAAAACGAACGTGTCTTTTTACTCACCATGTCCTTGGCATCCAACTTAACACCCAGAATATAGTAGATGCTTAAAGTATGTTTACTGTTTGCAGGAGTTCAGATAAAGGAAGGATGGCTGTTGGAAACGGTGGAGGTGGAGATGGTGTCAGATTCAACAGGAGGAAGACATTTTACAAGTAGGGGACATCCAGATTCCAAGATGTGGGATGGCTTGAGGATGACCTGAGTCAGGACCATGTCACCCCCTTCTGTGCAGGGTAGAAAGACGCTGCTAAGAGCAGATGATATACCTTGAAGGACAAATGAGCAATTGGATGAGGAAAATCTATTCAGATATTGCAGAACTCTGAAGACTAGTCTGCAGAGTCTTCCTTTTATCCTTAGGGAAGGAGGGAAGTCTTGAAGGTATTAGAAGAGGAGGTTCAACCAAGTAAGAGTGATGCTTAACAGTGTCAAAGCACTGTGGTTGCAGGATACAGACAGTTTGGGAAGGTGGGAATGAGAGAGTAGAAATCTTCCTTGTAGCTACTGAAGTCACTACTCATTCATCAAATCATTGTCAAGGGCCTACTATGTTTAGGACATTTGCTAGATTACAAGGGGGCAGCATGAACAAGACAGGTCCCCTCCAGACAAGCAAGGACAGGGATCCAGACGATTCTGGCAAAGAAAAGGTTGGTTATTTGAAAGCCTGCTTGGGTGAGAGAGATTAAAAGCAGCAAAAAGATGATGAACTCAAGATACTTCAGGTGGAGAATTTAAGTGAACAGGGAAGAATTCAAGTGAATAGATACATCATCAACAGAAATTAGTGTTACAAGGAGGTGTGTTCATTTTGGACAAGGAGTGTTGCCGGAATACTCAGTGAAAATACCAAATGGACAGAAGGAAATAGGAATCTAGAACTTAGATAAAGATGTGAGATTGAGAGTGAAAGGGTGTTTAAAGAGGTAACTAAAGAGAGAGAATGAGAATGGTACAAAGAAGAGGACTGAACCTCTCAGAGGCTGGGGTTGCAGGCTGTGCTCTCCAGCAGAAATGCTGAGATGCAGTTTAGCAAGCAGGATTTTCCTTAGGGACCAATGCCTGTGGAAGCTTGAGGAGGACACAAGTGAGGACACAAGTGAGGAGGAGATCAAGCTACAAAGCAGATCCAACAACGCCCCGGCCAGCCATCCCCAGTTGGGTGCTCTGGACAAGAAAGGGCTTCTCCAAGCCTGGGGGCTGAAAATGATTGGACCTTTATACCCACCCCACAATCAGTCACTGGACGAGGTCCCCCAGGAAGGGAGTGCTCTGGAGCAAGTTGGTCCTCTGTAGTAGAAATGCCCCAAAATAGAGCTGCATGCTGGAAACTGTTTACTGAGCAGTTTCGGAAGCTGGGGAAGCCCTCCCCTGGAGGGGAATTCTTAAAGGTGACAATTCTGTGTCTTTCACAGACCACAACTCAGACCCACTTCTTCATTTAAATTTCAGGGAGCAGGCCCTCTGGGATTCAAGAAAACTTAGAAGAGCTTGGTTAGTAGAATGAACTATATAGCTTTTGCCACTGCAGATGGTCTTAGAACCGCCCCGATACACATCCTCCCTCGTTCGCTATACGTTCACTTCCTCCTCAGCTTCAGCAACCACTTCTGCTAGTCTCAGTGGCTTCTTTGGTGGTAAGACCCAGACCCAGGAGGCATCCTAATGAATAGTTCTTCCTGTTCCCACTGTATAACAGTAAACCCATCTCTTCCTGATGATCAAGGTCAATTACTTCTACTAAGATGGCAACTCTTCTCCCTGCCCCAAATGCCCAGGCAGCAGCTTACATTCTATGGGAATCTTTAGTCCCCTGATAAAAGTGTGCCCACTTTGAGAACTGGGACCTCTAGCCTGGCAGAGCCTATAGAGTTGTGGAATAGGACGCACAGTTGTCCCCAGGGGGTCATGTTAAGTGGGGCCACTTCTGCTTTCACCCTATGGAAGAAACACCTGGGTTCCTAGACCCATGTGTTCTTTCTACTGGGGATGTAATAGTATATAAAGGTCCAATGTATAGACTTCATAAGCCCATCCTATAGAATTTCACCTCCAGGCTTGCGCTCCGGCTGCACCTTTAGCAGGCCGGTCAGCACTCTGTCCAGTCGGCAGCTTCTGAGTCCATGATATGGCCAGTGAAAGCTCATAGTCACAAGCCCACTACACACTTTCTTTCCTATAAGTTCACTGTTCTGAAATGGTGTGATATGGGGTCTCATATGAGCAGATTAAATATACTGTAAGCCTTGCAGCTAAGAAAAGCAAAATCAGACTTGGAATATATATATAGATAGATAGATATAGATATATATACACATAAGTTAAAAGCAAACAACAGCAGCAATGAAAAACAACCTCTTACCCATCTAGGATGTAGGAAGTCCAGTGTAATTAATCTGCCAGTAAGTGTCTGGTTAGACTTCTGGAAAAATAGCATCATATCGAGGGCTTACCATATTGAGTCTCTGTTGCTGGCATCTTGTAGTTTGGGCAGCAGTGGTAGCTTTATCTACCTTGGTAAATGGGAGGCGATGCTCAAGGGGCCAGAATAACTTTCCTGTCTCCCACTGCTGCCCAATTCACGGGCCTATCATGGCAGCACTGAGTAGACAATGGCTGAGGCTCACTGCCATTAGCTGGCCAAGTTTTTCTGCCTACATTAGCATAATGTGAGCCACAAGGGTGAGCTGCACATACAACTTTACATTTTCTAGTAACTGCATGGAAAATAGTAAAAAAAAATATTTCACAATATTTTTATTCACCCTAATATTAAAAACATTTCAATATGTAATCAACAACAACAAAAAATACTTTATGTTTGTCTTTTTTGTATTCCTAAATCTTTGAAGTCCAGCATTTTCACTAACAGCATGTTTCAGTTTGGACAAGCCACATGTGGACAGTGGAGAAAGTAATAGGCAGCATGGGTCCATAGTGCCGTTTCGTGGCCCTTCTGCCGCAGATGCTGTCTGGTCAGTGTTAACCTGAAATACCACAGTCCTCACACTATGTGCCCACTCTCGTATGCCCACCCACATGATCCCACCCCAGACCTCTTTTTCCTAATCTGATCTCTCTCATCTCAGGTCCCTGACTAATTAGCCAAGCCGTTCACTTCTCTTCATGATCCATATATCTTAACAGAGTCATTTTCCCTTCCACACCAGAACAGCCAGGCACACCACTGATGCTCTGCCCATATAAAAAGTCTTCCCTAGCCACTAGAGTTCAAAGCTAACCTTAAATGACACCACCCTTATGGCAGAAAGTGGAGAACTAAAGAACCTCCTGATGAAAGTGACAGAGGAGAGTGAAAAAGTTGGCCTAAAGCTCAACATTCAGAAAACAAAGATCATGGCACCCAGTCGCATCACTTCATGGCAAATAGATGGAGAAACAGT
>SJXQ01000156.1:0-159208 GCA_006408695.1 Aepyceros melampus
TGGATTTTACTCAACGTTGAGATGTTCTTTTGATGAATTTGTGGGGGAGAGAGTGGTCTCCCCATCCTATTCCTCCGCCATCTTCCCAATCTCTTCTGCATTTTCATAATTCTGTTGTGGCTTTTTCCTTCTTCTTCCTCTCCTCATTCTTCTCTTCTTACTCTTTCTAGTTTCTCTTCTATATTGAAAAATACAGAAAAAAGCAAGACAAAGATTCCATAACCAGCAATGATGTCTGCGTACTAAGCAAAATTTGTCTGTGCCTTCTGATGTTTCCCAAATTGTGCTAAAAGCATACTCTGCCATCTCAAGTTTCAAAGATGTCAATAATCAGAGTTTGTCTTTATAAGGAAAGTACATGCTCCTGTCAAGTTGAGTCCAGCTCTTGCAACTTCAGGAACTGTAGCCCTCAAGGCTCCTCTGTCCATAAGTTTTTCTAAACAAGAATACTGAAGTGGGTTGCCATTTCCTTCTCCAAAAGATTTTCCTGACCCAGGGATCAAACCTGAGTGTCCTGCATTGGCAGGTGGATTCTTCACCACTGAGCCACCTGGGAAGACTCATATAAGCAGCACTCGTATTATATTTAAACAGCCCCTGTTTCTTGTGAGATTCTAATAGTCTAGAACAGCTCCTTGTGACAGTCACTCATTGTGTCCCTTCATCTCTTTATTCAGCAGCCAGTTAGCAAATGATACTGGGTGACTTCTCTCTGCAGACCGCTTGCCAGCACTTTTCTCTTTCTAACTTTTATTGGAGATAGTTGATTTACAATGTTATTAGTTTCTGCTGTAGAGTAAAGTGAATCTGTTCAGTTCAGTTCAGTCACTCAGTCATGTCAAACTCTGCAACCGCATAGACTGTGGCACACCAAGCCTCTCTCCATCACCAACTCCCAGAGTTTACTCAAACTCATGTCCATTGAGTTGGTGATGCCATCCAACCATCTCATCCTCTGTCATCCCCTTTTCCTCCTGCCCTCAATCTTTCCCAGCATCAAAGTCTTTTCAAGTGAGTCAGTTCTTCACATTAGGTGGCCAAAGTACTGGCATTTCAGCTTCAGCATCAGTCCTTCCAATGAATATTTGGGACTGATTTCCTTTAGTATGGACTGGTTGGATCTCCTTGCAGTCCAAGGAATTCTCAAGAGTCTTCTCCAACACCACAGTTCAAAAGCATCAATTCTTTGGCACTCAGCTTTCCTTATAGTCCAACTCTCACATCCGTACATGGCTACTGGGAAAACTATAGCTTTGACTAGATGGATCTTTGTTGGCAAAGTAATGTCTCTGCTTTTTAATATGCTGTCTAGGTTGGTCATAACTTCCCTTCCAAGGAGCAAGCGTCTTTTAATTTCAAGGCTGCAGTTACCAACTGCAGTGATTTTGGAGCCCCTCCAAAACAATAAAGTCTATCACTGTTTCCACTGTTTCCCCATCTGTTTGCCATGAAGTGATGGGATCAGATGCCATGATCTTCGTTTTCTGAATGTTGAGTTTTAAGCCAACTTTTTCACTCTCCTCTTTCACTTTCATAAGAGGCTCTTTAGTTCTTCGCTTTGTGCCTTAAGAGTGGTGTCATCTGCATATCTGAGGTTATTGATATTTCTTCCGGCAATCTTGATTCCAGCTTGTGCTTCTTCCAGCCCAGCGTTTCTCATGAAGTACTCTGCATATAAGTTAAATAAGCAGGGTGACAATAAACAGCCTTGACATACTCCTTTCCCAATTTGGATG
This sequence comes from Aepyceros melampus, assembly GCA_006408695.1. Taxonomy (NCBI): domain Eukaryota; kingdom Metazoa; phylum Chordata; class Mammalia; order Artiodactyla; family Bovidae; genus Aepyceros; species Aepyceros melampus. The sequence continues at coordinate 1,737 of SJXQ01000156.1, forward strand.
TCCAGTTCTAACTCTTGCTTCCTGACTGGCATACAGATTTCTCAGGAGGCAGGTCAGGTGGTCTGGTATTCCCATCTCTTTAAGGATTTTCCACAGTTTGTTGTGATCCATATAGTCAAAGGCTTTGGCATAGTCAATAAAGCAGATATAGATGTTTTTCTGGAACTCTCTTGATTTTTCGATGATCCAACAGATGTTGGCAATTTAATCTCTGGTTCCTCTGCCTTTTCTAAGTCCAGCTTGAACACCTGCAAGTTCACGGATGACATACTGTTGAAGCCTGGCTTGGAGAATTTTGAGCATTACTTTGCTAGCATGTGAGATGAGTGCAATTGCGCAGTAGTTTGAGCATTCTTTGGCATTGCCTTTCTTTGGGGCTACTCTTGCTGAGGCTTCTCTGAAAATGAATCGGTTATGCATATACATATATCCCCTTTTATTTAGATTATTTTCCCATACAGGTCATTATAGAGTATTGAGTATTTCCCTGTTCTATATAAAAATAGGTAACTAATAATGCTGGGCACTTCTCTGAGTGTAGAATCAGCAGCAGTGGAGGAGAGACCTGTCTGTAGTGACCACAGGGAGTGGGGCCAGCCCTGGATTCCCAGTGAAGGACAGTGCAGGCGAGAGAGCATCACACTGCCTTGATACACCCCACCACCACCACCATTTCCCACCCAGCCACAAAACATAGGCAGGAGGGTGTGAATAGAAAGGAATTCAAGGAAAAATAAATGGATCAATGGCAATTACTCCAGTTACAGAAAGAAATTAAGACTTTGGTAATGCTATATTTAATTATTAGGAAGTTCCCTCAAATCAAGGATCCAATAAGTAAAATAACATAGCTAATCAAGTCCATGTTGCAAAGTAAGCCCCCTACTCCCATCTCCACCTCAAGAACCTTGGCCTTATGGGTAGAAATTTTGTATAGAGTCCTAAACATTTGCTATTTTGCCTCCATGCATTCTACCTAGAGAAAAGCAAATATTTTTCAAGAATTAGTAGAAAACCCTAGAATTCATGCACAGAGAAGAGAGACACTACGTCTCATACTAACAATTAGAGTTACTTTCCATCTAAAGCCTAGTTATTAGTCAATAAAGCAGATATAGATGTTTTTCTGGAACTCTCTTGATTTTTCGATGATCCAACAGATGTTGGCAATTTAATCTCTGGTTCCTCTGCCTTTTCTAAGTCCAGCTTGAACACCTGCAAGTTCACGGATGACATACTGTTGAAGCCTGGCTTGGAGAATTTTGAGCATTACTTTGCTAGCATGTGAGATGAGTGCAATTGCGCAGTAGTTTGAGCATTCTTTGGCATTGCCTTTCTTTGGGGCTACTCTTGCTGAGGCTTCTCTGAAAATGAATCGGTTATGCATATACATATATCCCCTTTTATTTAGATTATTTTCCCATACAGGTCATTATAGAGTATTGAGTATTTCCCTGTTCTATATAAAAATAGGTAACTAATAATGCTGGGCACTTCTCTGAGTGTAGAATCAGCAGCAGTGGAGGAGAGACCTGTCTGTAGTGACCACAGGGAGTGGGGCCAGCCCTGGATTCCCAGTGAAGGACAGTGCAGGCGAGAGAGCATCACACTGCCTTGATACACCCCACCACCACCACCATTTCCCACCCAGCCACAAAACATAGGCAGGAGGGTGTGAATAGAAAGGAATTCAAGGAAAAATAAATGGATCAATGGCAATTACTCCAGTTACAGAAAGAAATTAAGACTTTGGTAATGCTATATTTAATTATTAGGAAGTTCCCTCAAATCAAGGATCCAATAAGTAAAATAACATAGCTAATCAAGTCCATGTTGCAAAGTAAGCCCCCTACTCCCATCTCCACCTCAAGACCCTTGGCCTTATGGGTAGAAATTTTGTATAGAGTCCTAAACATTTGCTATTTTGCCTCCATGCATTCTACCTAGAGAAAAGCAAATATTTTTCAAGAATTAGTAGAAAACCCTAGAATTCATGCACAGAGAAGAGAGACACTACGTCTCATACTAACAATTAGAGTTACTTTCCATCTAAAGCCTAGTTAATACTACCCCAGTTTTGGAGACACGTTTATACACATATTTTATTTCTGAATTTTTATGCAACAAATAAGTAATGGTTTGGAATAGAAAAAATGGGCATGAGTGTCTGCTCTAGGCTATCATGTTAAATGCAAAATCATTTAGAATAGAAGTCCCTTTGGATCAGAAGTGACATAGAAATATTCATGAGAACGAATTTGTATGTTTAAAAATTATAGTAACATAGTGATGGTAGAAAATGAACATTTTTATAAAAATTAAATTAGAGTTACTTTCCATCTAAAGCCTAGTTAATACTACCCCAGTTTTGGAGACACGTTTATACACATATTTTATTTCTGAATTTTTATGCAACAAATAAGTAATGGTTTGGAATAGAAAAAATGGGCATGAGTGTCTGCTCTAGGCTATCATGTTAAATGCAAAATCATTTAGAATAGAAGTCCCTTTGGATCAGAAGTGACATAGAAATATTCATGAGAACGAATTTGTATGTTTAAAAATTATAGTAACATAGTGATGGTAGAAAATGAACATTTTTATAAAAATTATTGTGATTCTTTCTTCCTTACCCACACCCACCTTTGGTTTAAAAGGGAAGTTCTTTCATCCCCACTATGAGGAAGGGAAGTAGGTATTGGGATGGGGGGTTTCTCTGTGGAGCTGCTACATATCTGGTGACAGCTTCTGTCCTGCCTCAGTTTTTCAAGGATGTCTGCACAGCAAATGTATATGGAATACAGAGGGGCAGAGTGCCTTCTTCCTGACCAGGATAATCAAGACAGTGTCCCCGTGAGGAGGCAGAAGCTGAGCGGGTTTGCTTGCAGCCGCTTCATGAACTAGGGATCGCGTGAGTTCCTCCACTGTAACACAGACCTGCCCCGCGTAGAGTGTGTGCAGCAGCCACACCGCCTGCAGCATCCCTGTGGGTGGAAGGGTAAGAGAAACGGGTGTGAACTCCAGGCTCCTTCTGCTTGCTGTGTCCTGGGTAAAAGGCCCCTGGTTTCTGGCTCCAGTCTTGAATCTTTGGCTAGCATCCTGCAAGTGCGCAGGCTCTCTTAGCTTCAGGGAGGGCAAACGCTCAGACCCTTCAAGTTCTTGACAGGAGAGGACAGAGAAAAGGCTTGCAGAAGCCCACGCGGTGCTGGCGAGAAATCATGGCGCTAAATCAGGCAGAACGGTTCATCCAGATCCTTAGCTGTTAGTTTATTTGAACTCCAGGGAGGGGAGGAAACACAAACATCTAACATAACTCCTACTAGGAAAATAAATTTAGGATTTTAAACTTAATTTGTGACTTTGCCCAAATTATTAATTTAAATCCAGAGGCAAGTCAACTGGTGATACACTAATTTACAGAATTTTCAACCATCTGACCTTAGCCAGCATGATTTTATCTGCAAAACCATCAAAAACTTGGCTGAATTAATCATTACTGAACATTTTTCAAATGAAGCAGGAATCCTCAAACATAAGGAAACTAAGGAGGACTAAAACAAGCTGTCTTCTGTGAATGGACTCGATGAATGGATGTGGGGTTTCACTATTGGCCACAAGATAGACAGATAAAATCAATGCATTTTTTCTGTGCTAACTTTTAAAGGGGAGAAAGCACTAGGAAAGGGGCAAGCTGGCAGAAGGGAGAGATGCGGTGTTGTTGTCTCATATTTCTAGGAAAGGACTGTATCCAGCTACTGTAGAGAAAGAAAAACAAGTCTCCTCAACTTCCTTAGGTTCAGTGACTGAGCCTGCTATTTAAACTGGCAAAATACAGATTCACAGCAAAAAGGTTTATTCTACATGTGTGTGGGTGGCTCCACAGAAAAGGAGTAGCTCCCCAAAGAAGCCCTTAGTTCTGGCAGCTGATACTCCCTCTTAACAAAGGATAATACATCATGGAGACTGCCTGGAGGAGGAAGAGGGGTGTGGCGTGGAGGGATGGTGAACCGTGGGAGGAAATTCTTGAGGATAGCTAATAGAAGATAAGAGTTATTTCGGGAGGTTTGCTTATAGACTCAAGTCAGCGAGGAGTCCAGAGACAAACAGTGTCCTCGAATAAGAGTTATTCTGTTCTTCTGCTGTAGAGAAGGACCCCTTCACAAAGAGGAATTTATGCCCTGCTTTTAGGTAGAAGAAAGAGATGTGAGTTTGATCTCTGGGTCCGGAAGATCCCGTGGAGAAGAAAAAGGCAACCCACTCCAGTATTCTCGCCTAGAAAATTCCATGGACACAACAGAGCACAGGGGCGGGCAGAGTTCCTCCTCTGTCACTGTTGCTCACTTGCCCTCACCTCTCATGAATTGCCATGCCATCCTGGCATGATTTGGGCTAGCACAGTCTGGTCCCCTTTACTGCCAAGATGCAATGGGAAACTGTATCCTTTGTGAAAGCTCAGAATGTGCTTCTCAGGCTTACTCTGACAGCGATCGACACAAAGCACCTGATTTCAGCATCAAGAGAACAGCTGGTCAAGTCTAATTATTTAGTTCCCTGAAGTTACACTTAACCTACCTTCCATTCTAATCAACATTTACCTTTAATATGCAGACTGTCACATGAATGTCAGTATGACTCCTAATTTGGTTAGCTTTCGTTACGTTGAACAAATGCAGGTCTACACCAGAGGGGGCTACGCATGTTACATGCACACACACGGGCATCAGGTGGGTCCTTGAAATGTTTGAACACAGGGGTCCTATGAGCCATGTAAGTTGAATGGGAGCATATGCATGCTTCTTTCTGATAAAAGTGTCAGAGCTCTTATCAGAGTCTCTGGCCACTGTGTGTGCATAAGTGCTCAATTGTGTCCGACTCTCGGTGACCCCACTGACTGTAGCCCACCGGACTCCTCTGCCCATGTGATTCCCTAGGCAAGAATCCTGGAGTGGGTTGCCATTTCCTTCTCCAGGTTATCTTCCCGACCCAGGAATCGAACCCACATCTCTTGCATCTCCTGCACTGGCACTGTGCCACCTAGGAAGCCCACTAAAGGTGTTGATGTCTGTGGTTCAGCTAAGGGGGAAAGGAAGCCTGTGAGCTAAAGACTGCCCATCGAACACCACCAGTTCCTTACTCAGAACACGTGGGTCAGGCAACTGTCCTAAGTGTAAGCAGGTAGGGAAATCATGTGCATGGTCATTTCTTCTTCCTTTTCTTAGCCATTTGTAAGCCAATAGCCTCTAGAAGAAAACAAATTGAAAGAGTCACTGTGATCCCCCTGCACCAAAAGTCTTTGCTGAACAGCTTTCAGTAAATAGTAGGGTTTTGTCTTTCACATTGTTTCCCTTGTCTATAGAAACACCTCCACTAAGAAGGCATTTCCCAGGTGATCACCCAGGGGCACTTACAAGGCTGAACATTCCCAACCTGTTCTTTAGAAGTGCCTCCCATAGCTCAGGTCACAGATCATCACAGAAGCACCTAGCGACACCAGCTGCGTAGGACGCTCCCATCACGGGGATTCTGTGTGGCCTTGATATGAGAACACAGATGCCATATGCTTACCTGAGCACAGTGCCTGCTAGAGAACAGAGTGCCACCCTGAAGGAGATACACACAAACACACACACACACACACACACTGACATCAGAAACAAGCCACAGCAGGCTCGCAGGCCTCCAAGAGCATAAGAGCACACTGAGTTTGTCTCTGCTTCCTGCTGAGATCCAGTTAATACAGTTTAAATTACTTAGAAAGGGAGATGTGGCTTCATCCACATTACAGACTTTTAATTATCTTTTAAGCAGCACATCTTTTGGTACAAGGTACACTGTGAAGTAATTTAACTGACGTTTAAATTCAATGACTTGTGAAAGTTTATTGCCTTTCAGATGTGTGTTTATTCTCTTTAGCATTGTACTCAGTGCCTGAGTTGGACCAACACACCTGAATTTATTCACCTTCAGAAGAAGCAGTCTTACTTTCTGATGTACAAGAATCATTTGTCAAGACATAGGTTACCAGGAAGTGGCCACGTTCTTAGAAAGTTCCTTAATGTGAGGCATTTTCACATCACAGCTGCCTGGACACAGGAAGGCAACCATCATGATGTTGATAAATGGCTATTGTTATTATTGTAATAGTAATAATAGCCACGTCTGCTGCTATTTCTAAACACCATGCACTGCTCTGAGTTCTATCATCCTCTCTTTACTGACACTAAAGCTGAGGTTCAGCTACTTGCAAAACTATGAGTAGCAAATGAAGAGCTATTCTCAAACTTGAGCAACTGAAGTTCCAAGCCCAGACTTATAGCAGAGCTAAGAGGCAAATGTAATGACTGTTTCCTTCTTATAATCCCCCTCCTATTCAGCCCTCCATAGAAGAACTTTTTCCCATGGATTTATACTGTATTTATGAAAATATAGATCTATAAATTTTGACTTGCTCTACTTTTATTCTGAAGCTGGCTAGTTTATTTGACAAATATCTGAAATGCCACCTGTTGGATTGGAATTCTATTGTATAATAAATTTATGTCAATCACATGTACACAGGGTGTTCCTTGTGGCTCAGCTGGTAAAGAATCTACCTGCAGTGTGGGAGACCTGGGTTCGATCCCTAGGTTGGGAAGAAACCTTGGAGAAGGGAAAGGCTACCCACTCCAGTATTCTGGCTTAGAGAATTCCATGGACTATATAGTCCATGGGGTTGCAAAGAGTCGGACACAACTCAGCAACTTTCACTCACCGTGCACAAGGCAGTTGAAAAACACTAATTTTTTGGTAAGATTGTAAATCTGAAATTGCTAAAATCATGTACAATCTGCATGTAAACCATTTTCTTTCTGTATCTACATATCTGCAGATAACTGAATGAGATTATTTGAGCACATATTAGATATGAAAGTGTTAGTCGCTCAGTAGTGTCCAACTTTTGCAACCTTGTGGACTGTGTAGCTTCTCAGGCTCCTCTGTCCATGGGACTGTCCAGGCAAGAATACTGCAGTGGGTCACCATTCCCTTCTCCAAGGGATCTTCCCGACCCAGGGATGGAACCCAGGTCTCCTGAATTGCAGGCAGACTCTACTGTCTGAATCACATGCTAAATTTAATTAAAAAGTACATATTTAAATGGCCCTACCTCTGTCAAAATGCCCTCTTGATTTAAGGAACCCCTGCCTCTCCCCAGGAGTGGCCTCACGCCCAGGAGCTGGAAGCTGACAGTAGTTCACGTAGTGACAGAGCTCCGTATTCAAGGACAGAAAGCACTCACATCCTGGAGATGGCAGCATGGCGTCTGTGCTGCCCCTGTGGATGTGGCTGCAAGGCCCCAGGGAGCCGGCGGCTCTGGTTTACTCTCCTTTACAACATCTACATCTAAATGTGGCTCCTTGCACCCTGACAAGTCAGATGCCCAGGACCTCAGCCTTTCCCTTGAGAACCGTGAGCCAACCAAGTCCAGGGTGGCTTCTAGCGCCAAGGTTGTCCGGCAGGGGGGACCCTGCCCTCCACATTGTGTGGTGTGGCTGAGCCCTCTGCTGTGAGATGCAGCCCCAGTCACAACCCCCCTGCCCAGGCAGCTATCTATGATGTCCTGAAACACCAGACATGGTCATTACAGCCACATGTGGCTTTGCTCTGATACTGGGAAGTGGCAACAGCTTCAGGCTTGTCATCTAAGGTATGTGCTGGCATCTGTTCCCTCCAGCTTAGCCATCTCAATTCATTTTTTCTGTTTTCCAATGTTCATGTACATTTAGACCCTAACTTAGACCCAGGTTTAACCTTCAACCCTCCCAGAAAGCTTAGCAAAGCAAGGATCAGGACACTCAGCATCTTGCTCTTTCCTGGAGGATAAACTTGCCAATGGGATGCAATCTGAACCTCTGTAGACTAAAAATTAGTTACAACCTGAAAATAGAGAATTATTTTATTTGGTGGGAGGGTTTATTTGGTGGGACTCCGAGCCCAGGAGACAGCATCTCAGTAGCCCTGAGAAAACTGCTCCAAGGAGGCAGGAGGTGGAGTCAGACGATATACAGGTTTGCAACAAAGGTAGCAGGCAGTCTGAACATCAAAGATCAGATATCAAGTTAAGGAATTTCACACTCTGTGTATGGAATATGCAAGCTCACTGAATTCATTCCTTTCACGTGTACCTCAGCTATCTGGGCCAATCCTGTTTCCTTGTTTGCCTTGAGGAGTGACAGGTGGCTGCCTCTCGCATTCCCCCAGCTCCTTAGCAGTCACCAAGGAGGGGGTGGCAGAAATCTCTGGGCCACAGTTTGGGGAGCACTCATTCACATTTGGAGGCCAGGAATCGCTGATGGCTGTGATATTTGTTTATTGATATGGTAGGAGATATTTTCACTTCACACCTCCAATCATCTTTCAGGACTTCACAAGTTCATTCTGGATCTAATTTCAATTTCTACAATGTATCAGAACTGACTGTGACTTTGACAGAAACAGCACAATCATTATGTGAAGGGTCCCTCTAGGTCATAATTTGCAGAAAAGTTAAAGGTGATTTTTCACTATATTAAAATCTGATGTGTTGAATGATAACAATGTTCCACCTGCATTTTAATGATTGTATCATTTTCATATAAATAAAGATTTTCATAGGCAACACATCCTTTGCTGTGGTCACCCGCTGTGAGGCCCATAATAAAAAGTGAAGTCTCAATTATGCTGCAAGCGTTATTCTTATAATGCTCTAAAGCAGAAAATTCACACCTTGAAAAAGAATATTTTGTCAATATTTCTCTACTGTCAACATGAGGCTGGATACAGCCACTGCCCTGCCTGCCTGATTTTATTTTTAATCAGGAGGTAGAAATTACAAGTAAAAGCTGCACAAAGTGGGGAAATTAATGATGATATAAAAATTTGTTTCAAAATAGATGGATATGCATTTCTCACTCATCAAGTCAGGGAAGACTTTGGGGGTTTGGAGCAGCTCCTTAGAAAGTGGATTGCATGCTCAAGGCAATTGAAAGCTCAGGGCAAAGAGAGTAAATGAAGTATATATTGATATTTTTCTGAAAACTAGAAATTTACACCAGGGCAGTATAAACAGCAGTGTTGTTGTGTTGTGGTTTTCTTTGCTTTTATACTAGACATACTTAAAAAGATAAAATGGATGCAAAGACTAATTTCAAAAGCCATAAATAGTAGGTGTGCCAGCATGTAAATTGCCAAAAACAGTGCAAGCTTTTGTGTTCTAGAATATCATTTCCCTTCAAAAAAATTTCAGTGGGAAAACAGATCAGCAGAACGTATAGAGGGCCAATGAAAGTGCCTTATTAGGTTTTAGCCATCTCATTCTTGGGGCTATTACTTAAATTTTACATCCAATATATACAGTAATGTACATTTCTCTTAAAACACTGTTTGTATGGATTGCATTTCATGCTATCTATTAGTTGGCTGTATTTAAATTGCTATCATATTTCTGCATACATACTCCCAGAGGAAAAAGCCTGCCAATAAATCCGATCCTTATGGAAGCAATGCGGAAGGGAGGTGGGTAAAACCACCTGTCTGGGGATGAAGAGCCCACGTCTCTTACATCTCCTGCCTTGGTAGGTGCATTCTTTGCCACTAGCACCACCTGGGAAGCCTTTGAAAAACCCTGAGGTGACAGTAAGACATGCTATTCAGATTGTTTTGGGTCATAACTTTCAAAATCATAACTACCAGGTGTTTATGTTAGATATGGATACATACAGCTGTTTCAATTAATTTAATTTTATTCCAACTGTTGAAATGACTCAAAAGAGGACCTTTCCAAGGTTTAGCCTCTTTCCAGAAGCCGAGTGGAACACAATTGGTCCTGATCACACCCAGGTTTGAAATCTGCACAGTGACCGTCAGAATCCAGAGTCCTCTCAGGACAGCAGCATGGGAGGAGAGTGCTGAAATTGTCCCCATCTCCTGCTGGGTCTGGGGAAATACATGGGTCACCTTTGAACTCAGAATGTTGGTTGGGGCTCTGTTATTTCTGTTCTTTGAGATGTGCTTGCAGGAACATTTCAGGGCTGGACAATGTTGGGCTGAGCAACATACTGGAAATATTGAAATGTGTAAATTATACCATTAGAGATTTCTTTGGAAATTATTAATGAAGTGTTTTTAAATGATTTGGAATATATTTAATTAAATGCATTATAAACATATTAGATCATAAGAGTAACTAATGTTTGGATAGAAATTTACAATTTTGTGTGGTCAGGCTCCTTAACTTTAAACAAACTCGTGACCCTGGGATGGTATCTCAATGTGGATTCAAGGCACATCTCCAGGTTCTGATGAGATAGGGTACATTTTCATATCTTTATTTACCATACAATTTCCCTCTATTTAAGTAATTGTTCAAGCCCCTTGATTATCTGTCATAAAGATATGCTCCAATATGAATTTCAGGTTTTTGATGAATCCATTTGGTCTTTGATGTACATGAAGTGATTTTATGCATGTGGTGTGGGGTATGGGTTTTCTTTCAACCATATGGGTGCCCGTTTAAAGTTCCAGACTTTCTTTTGGATTAATATTAATAAATTCTGTGTAGGCAAAAGCAGTTTTGAATGTTGATCTTAAAGATCAGAGATCTTTCCCTTAGATTTTGGTCTTATAATTTCTTACTAACTTGTTAGTTTTTGAGAAGCTTTATGAAGTATTTCAGGCTTCCCAGGTGGCTGAGATGTAGGTTTGATCCCTGGGTCAGGAAGATCCCTTGGCGGAGGGCGTGGCAGCCCACTCCAGTGTTCTTGCCTGGAGAATCACATGGACAGAGAACCCTGGTGGGCTACAGTCCATGGGGTGGCAAAGAATGGACACGACTCAGTGACTAAACAACAACATACCGCTGAAACTTTAAAAGCTAATGTTTGTTGGCACAGATAGTCAAGGGGCTTGAATAGTTACTTAAATAGGGGGAAATCAAATATCCTATAATAATTGAATAATGAAAAGACATCATAAAAATCAACTTCTTGAGAAATTAATACAAAACATGCTATGCCTTAAATGCAATAGACTATCAAAATTATTAGGCATATCTTTAAAACATTTTATTGGAATATAGTTGATTTGCAACGCTGTGTTAGTTTCTGCTTTACAGTAGAGTGAAAGTGAGTCAGTTATATATATACATATATAAGTATGTCCACTCTTTTTTTAGATTCTTTTCCCATATAGGTCATTACAGAGCATTGAGCAGAGTTCCCTGTGCTCTACAGTAGATCCTTATTAGTCATCTATGTTATATATAGCAGCATGTACCTGTCAATGCCAATCCATGTACTAATTCCTCCCCCGACTCCCGGCCTTACCTTTTCGTAACAAGTTTGTTTTCTACATCTGTGGCTCTGTTTTGTAATTAATCATTTCTTATCCAGTTTTAGTACTGACCCAATATTACCGACAGTAAACAAGCTCCTAATCCTGTGGCTTAAAATGATAAGTGTTTACTGTGTCCGTGTGTCTGGGGATGAGCCGTCAGGGCCTGGCTCTGAGCTGCAGGCTTGGTCAGGAGGCTTCTGTGTCTCCGCCTCCAGGGACCTGCAGGGCCAGGGGCCAGCGAGCGTGCCACTGTCATAGCAATGGCAGCACATCTCAAGCTTCCACTTGTGTCACTTCTGCCAACATCTCTTTGGACAAAGCCAGTCTGTGGAGTGAGGAGGCCACCTCCCCCCCACACACACACCCCGAGGTAAAAGCTGCACAGTATCCAAGCTCAGGTCTGGAGAACCAGGGCAATAACCCCACCCACCACTTGCTCTCCATCATCATGGGAAGACTCACTTGAAGAGCCACATCGTCCCCAGAGGGCAGACATGGTTTAAGCCCACATGTCAGTTATCAAAGGTTGAGGGTGAGTCTTTCAATTACATCTGTGACATTTGTGGGTTTTTGTGGTATGGAGAATACTGGAAGCTAGATGAGCATGATTCCTAAATCTCTCCACGTATAATACTCTGAAAATGTAATATAAACCTCACATATCAAATGTCATGAAAATTACACAACTACAAATTTATTAGCCACACTGAAACCATATTACTGGCATGGCAAGAGGTGTGTGTACATTACAGCTATAGAAAATATACGTGTGCAAGCTTTCATGTATAATATATAGAGACATTAACCATATATTTTGATGTATATTGGCTTTCCAGATGGTTCAGTGATAAAGAATCCACCTGCCAATGAAAGAGATTCAAGAGATTCGGTTTTAATCCCTGGACCCAGAAGATCCCCTGGAGAAAGGAATGGCAACCCACTCATGTATCCTTGATCTGAGCTACTCTTTGGAGGGTTGAATGCATTTTAGAAACCAAACACATCCCCATGAATAATGTTATATTGATGTCTTCAGTTCAGTTCAGTTCAGTTGCTCAGTCATGTCCAACTCTTTGTGATCCCATGAATCGCAGCACACCAGGCCTCCCTGTCCAATACCAACTCCCAGAGTTCACTCAAACTCACATCCATTGAGTCAGTGATGCCATCCCACTATCTCATCTTCTGTCATTTCCTTCTCCTCCTGCCCTCAATCCCTCCCAGCATCAGTCTTTTCCAATGAGTCAACTCTTCGCATGAGGTGGCCAAAGTACTGGAGTTTCAGCTTTAGCACCATTCCTTCCAAAGAAGTCCCAGGGCTGATCTCCCTCAGAATGGACTGGTTGGATCTCCTTGCAGTCCAAGGGACTCTCAAGAGTCTTCTCCAACACCACAGTTCAAAAGCATCAATTCTTCGGTGCTCAGCTTTCTTCACAGTCCAATTCTCACATCCATACATGACCACTGGAAAAACCATAGCCTTGACTAGACAGACCTTTGTTGGCAAAGTAATGTCTCTGCTTTTTAATATGCTGTCTAGGTTGGTCATAATTTTCCTTCCAAGGAGTAAGCGTTTTTTAATTTCATGGCTAAAGTCACCATCTGCAGTGATTTTCAGTTCAGTTCAGTTCAGTTCAGTCGCTCAGTCGTGTCCGACTCTTTGCAACCCCATGAATCACAGCACGCCAGGCCTCCCTGTCCATCAACATCTCCCGGAGTTCACTCAGACTCACGTCCATTAAGTCCGTAATGCCATCCAGCCATCTCATCCTCGGTCATCCCCTTCTCCTCCTGCCCCCAATCCCTCCCAGTATCAGGGTCTTTTCCAATGAGTCAACTCTTCCCATGAGGTGGCCAAAGTACTGGAGTTTCAGCTTTAGCACCATTCCTTCCAAAGAAGTCCCAGGGCTGATCTCCCTCAGAATGGACTGGTTGGATCTCCTTGCAGTCCAAGGGACTCTCAAGAGTCTTCTCCAACACCACAGTTCAAAAGCATCAATTCTTCGGTGCTCAGCTTTCTTCACAGTCCAATTCTCACATCCATACATGACCACTGGAAAAACCATAGCCTTGACTAGACAGACCTTTGTTGGCAAAGTAACGTCTCTGCTTTTTAATATGCTGTCTAGGTTGGTCATAATTTTCCTTCCAAGGAGTAAGCGTTTTTTAATTTCATGGCTAAAGTCACCATCTGCAGTGATTTTCAGTTCAGTTCAGTTCAGTTCAGTCGCTCAGTCGTGTCCGACTCTTTGCAACCCCATGAATCACAGCACGCCAGGCCTCCCTGTCCATCAACATCTCCCGGAGTTCACTCAGACTCACGTCCATTAAGTCCGTAATGCCATCCAGCCATCTCATCCTCGGTCGTCCCCTTCTCCTCCTGCCCCCAATCCCTCCCAGTATCAGGGTCTTTTCCAATGAGTCAACTCTTCCCATGAGGTGGCCAAAGTACTGGAGTTTCAGCTTTAGCATCATTCCTTCCACAGAAATCCCAGGGCTGATCTCCTTCAGAATGGACTGGTTAGATCTCCTTGCAGTCCAAGGGACTCTCAAGAGTCTTCACCAACACCACTATTCAAAAGCATCAATTCTTTGGCGCTCAGCCTTCTTCACAGTCCAACTCTCACAACCATACATGACCACAGGAAAAACCATAGCCTTGACTAGATGGACCTTAGTCGGCAAAATAATGTCTCTGCTTTTGAATATACTATCCAGGTTGGTCATAACTTTTTTTCCAAGGAGTAAGCATCTTTTAATTTCTTGGCTGAAGTCACCATCTGCAGTGATTTTGGAGCCCAAAAAAATAAAGTCTGACACTGTTTCCACTGTTTCCCCATCTATTTCCCATGAAGTGATGGGACTGGATGCCTAAATCAAATCCAAATTGCATTTCGGACTCTTTTGTTGACCATGATGGCTACTCCATTTCTTCTGAGGGCCTTCTGCCCACAGTAGTAGATATAATGGTCATCTGAGTTAAATTCACCCCTTCCAGTCCATTTTAGTTCGCTGATTCCTAGAATGCAACGTTCAGTCTTGCCATCTCTTGTTTGACCACTTCCAATTTTCCTTGATTCATGGACCTGACATTCCAGGTTCCTATGCAATATTGCTCTTTACAGCATTGGACCTTGCTTCTATCACCAGTTCCATCCACAGCTGGGTATTGTTTTTGCTTTGGCTCCAACCCTTCATTCTTTCTGGAGTTATTTCTCCACTGATATCCAGGAGCATATTGGGCACCTGCCGACCTGGGGAGTTCCTCTTTCAGTATCCTATCATTTTGCCTTTTCATACTGTTCATGGGGTTCTCAAGACAAGAATACTGAAGTGGTTTGCCATCCCCTTCTCCAGTGGACCATGTTCTGTCAGACCTCTCTACCATGACCCACCCGTCTTGGGTGGCCCCACAGGGCATGGCTTAGTTTCATTGAGTTAGACAAGGCTGTGGTCCATGTGATTAGACTGACTAGTTTTCTGTGAGTATGGTTTCAGTGTGTCTGCCCTCTGATGCCCTCTTGCAACACCTACTGTCTTACTTGGGTTTCTCTTACCTTGGACGTGGGGTATCTCTTCATGGCTGCCCCAGCAAAGTGCAGCTGCTACTCCTTACCTTGGACGAGGGGTATCTCCTCACCGTCGCCCCTCCTGACCTTGAACGTGGAATGGCTCCTCTTGGCCCTCCTGACATTAATGTCTTACCTCTTCCCTTTTCTCTTTTCCCTTCTCCACTTGTAGGAAGGGTTGTTGGGTTGTAGGGCTCTTTCTGAATTAGAACACAGGTGCATGGAATCAAAACTTTCTTTGATTGTCAAAACCTTTTTGATGTTTAACTGTTAGTATGACACATCCCAAAGCCAGTGCTATTTACCAAAACAGATCATATTTGTTTTGCTCTTGAAGGTAATTTTAAAGCTCAGACAAAATCAGTGACAGCGGAAGTTTTCCTGACAGAATTTCAGTCAGCAAGAAGCCCCTGTGAAATGCGGCTACTTACATTATATTAAGGGCTGCTGCTGCTGCCGCTAAGTCGCTTCAGTCGTGTCGACTCTGTGCGACCCCAGAGACGGCAGCCCATTAGGCTCCCCCATCTCTGAGATTCTCCAGGCAAGAACACTGGAGTGGGTTGCCATTTCCTTCTCCAATTATATTAAGGGCTGTGAGAGGAAAATGCATGAGATGACAGCATTAACACTCTCACACAGAAACAAAACAGAAATTAGGTTAAAATGTATTGACAACTCTTTCTCAATTAAACAGTAGCATTATGATTCTGGTAACTAGCTGCAAATCTTTTCTTACAAACACAGACAAATTCTTGAAAAGATATGTGCCATGTAGCCCATGAGGGAGAGGGGTGACCCCCAAAGACAGAGCAAAGAAGTAGCTGAGGGCTGGGGCATCGTGTGATAGCCGGGCTGGCAGTGGGCAGTACTACTGACCTGCACTCATGGGGAATTGGGTTTTTGAGCCAGGACAGGCTGATTTGGACAGGAGATCAGGCCTGTGGCTTTGGAAAGGTAGAGAACTGTTATTAAATTCTTGCAGTAGGCTGCCAAACATCACTCTGGAGGGAGGAATACAAACCCCCACACCCACACCCTCATGACAAATTTTAGATGACTTTAGGTGGCCCTTGTGGTAAAGAATCCACCTGCCAATGCAGGAGACCTGGGTTCGATCCTGGGCTTGGAAGAGCCCCTTGGAGGAAGAAATGACAACACACTCAAGTATTCTTGCCTGGAGAATCCCACGGATAGAAGAATCTGGCAGGCCACAGTTCCTGGGGTCACAGAGAGTGGGGCACGACTGAAGTGACTTAGCATGCACATTGCATTGAAACATAACAAGTGTCCTTGGCAAACAATCCCCTCGATACAGAGCCAGAGCGAGGAAGGTTTAACATCGCATGGGATGTGGTCCTTGCTGCCCCGCCCCCGCTCTCTTCCATAGTATCTGCCTAATCATTGTCCAGATTTTTATTGAGATGCAGTTGATTTGTAAAGTTGTGCCAGTTTCAGGTGCACAGTATAGTGACTCAGTTATACACGTGTGTGCTAAATTTCCTAGTTGTGTCCAACTCTTTGGGACCCCGTAGGCTGTAGCCCAACAGATTCCTCTGTCCGTGGGATTCTCCAGGAAAGAACACTGAAGTGGGTTGCCATGCCTTCCTCCAGGGGATCTTCCCCACCCAAGGATTGAACCCATATCTCTTAACTCTCCTGCATTGACAGGTGGGTTCCTTACCACTAGTGCTACCTGGGAAGCCCTCAGTTATATATATGTATATACACACACACACACAGACACACACGCATGGGCTTCCCTGGTGGCTCAGCTGGTAAAGAATCCACCTGCAATGCAGAACATTGCTTGCAGTGCAGGAGACAAAGTTTCAGTCCCTGGATTAGGAAGATCCCCTGGAGGACAGCGTGGCAACCCACTCCAGTATTCTTGCCTAAAGAATCCCATAGACAGAGGAGCTTGGTGGGCTACAGTCCATGAAGTCAGAAGAGTTGGACACAACTTAGCGACTAAAACCACCACCGTGAAAGTGAAAGTCACTCAATCATGTCCAACTCTTTGTGACCCTGTGGACTATCCAGTCCATGGAATTCTCCAAGCCAGAATATTGGAGTGGGTAGCCTATCCCTTCTCCAGCGGGTCTTCCTGACCCAAAAAATCGAACCAGAGTCTCCTGCATTGAGCTGGATTTTTTACCAACTGAGCTATCAGAGAAGCCCAGAGAAAACCACCACCATAAATATGCATATTCTTTTTTTTTACATTGTCTTCCATTATAGGTTATTGCAAAATATTGACTACAGTTCCCCATGCAATACAGTAGGTCCTTGCTGGTTTTTAAATTCAGTTAATTAGAAAAGTCTCATATATGCTCACTCCTGTAGAGGACAAGTGGCAGTTGATGCCATCTGTTGGCTGGAACATCTTCTGCTATGAGTCACCTTGAACTGCTCTCCATCACCTGGTAACTTCTCCCACCCTGTTATTGTATGGTGAAAGTCTTAGGTTAACAGGGCAGAAAGCCTTAGGCTGAGAAAGGAGATTGTCTCCTGAATTCTATAATTCGGCTTTGTTGGAGTGAACTTTTTGATTTTAGCTGCCAAGGGCTGTACTTCACAAGAAACGATCTTCAAACAGTGCTTCAGACCCTTCCATTGGCCTTCACATCCTCCCTTTGTGTCCAACCTTCTGTTCAGCCCCCTTCTGTCATGTCATGTTCACGTGACATAATCTCTGCTACAAATACTGTCCTCCCCATTCTGTGGGCAATTCCATCTCCACTCGGGAGGCACTATCCCAGAATATTCCTCGAGGATCAGATAGCATTAACTCCTAGCAACACGTCCACCCGCCAGAAACTTCTTAACCCAGTGCTTAAGTTAAGTTCAGTTAACACAGGCCTGAATGGACATCATAGTTTGGGGTGTCCACCACAGTCACCGCAGCCTCCAGATCACTTTACATCACCCTGCAGGCTATCCTCAGAGACCGTGAGCTTCAGCTCCACCAACAGCAGGTGTTTTCCAGGTTCTGTGTGTCCCCAAGATTTCCCTCGATACCCTGGAGATAGCTCTTATTTGGTTTGGGCTAAGAAGTGCTTATCAGCCTTTGAAATTCAAACACAGGAACGTGGAAGTCTTGTAGTTCTGGAAAAAAACTGATGTTCTATGTATTCCTATACTTCAGGGCCTTCCCTAGCAGTGCCCAGACCTGTAAGGTGTCCAATCTCCTGTGCAGAAAGCTCACACAGACCTCGCCTGGATTAGCCTCATGACCCAGTCCTGTCAATTCTTCTGGCCGGGAGGTCCCACGAGAGTCTGGCCTGGATGGCAGATAGTTTTTACGGAAAATTGTATTTTCATGCTTCCTATTCCTCATATCACACTACCTCTCAAATCGCACCGCTTAGAGCTTCCACCAAACACAGGAGCCCCGGCATCAAGCTTAAAAGTAAGAGCTATGCACTTCCCTGGCGGTCCCGTGCTTAAGACTCTGGGCTACCAAAGCAAGGACTCGGGTTTGACCCGTGACTGGGGAGCTAGGATTCTGCATGCCACATAGTGCAGCCAAATTTTTTTTTTAAAAAAGAAAAGAAGAAAAAGTTAGCGTCTCCACTCTCAATTCCATCTGTCTAATCCTCAAAAGAGCTTCCTAGACTGCAAGGAGATCCAACCAGTCCATCCTAAAGGAAATCAGCCCTGAATATTCATTGGAAGGACTGATGCTGAAGCTGAAACTCCAATACTTTGGCCACCTGATGCGAAGAGCTGACTCATTTGAAAAGACCCTGATGCTGGGAAAGATTGAGGGCAGGAGGAGAAGGGGACGACAGAGGATGAGATGGTTGGATGGCATTACCAACTCAATGGACATGGGTTTGAGTGGACTCCGGGAGTTGGTGATGGACAGGGAGGCCTGGTGTGCTGCGGTTCATGGGGTCGCAAAGAGTTGGACACGACTGAGCTACTGAACTGAACTAAACTGAGGTGGCTCAGTGGTAAAGGACCCGTCTACCAATGCGGGAGACACAGGTTTGATCTCTGAGTCTGGAAGACCCCCTGGAGGAAGAAATGGCAACCCACTCCAGTATTCTTGCCTGGAGAATCCTATGGACAGAGGACCCTGGCGGCCACAGTCCAAGGGGTAGCAAATAGTCGGACATGACTGAAAGTCTGATCATGAACACAGCCCCTAAATGCACTTGGAAATGTTCCCCCACTTCCTCAGCTTCTTATCTTAGGAAATAACTCCTCCATTTATGGAGCAAGGATTTCCCACTGACACACATCTTTCAGGTTATACAGGTTTCAGTACAAGAGACTTGTCAGAAGTAGCTTCAAAATACAAAACACTCACTCATGTAGAGAGTAATCCAGATCATTCTCCTGCTGGCAGAAAAGTCCCTGTATGTTTATAACAATGTCATCAAAGTGGGTTTGCTATTATTCAACAAAACAGACTATAAATAAATCTAAAAGTTGCTGATACTAATCGTATCACTTCTTAAAAATTATTTAATGATCTAGCAAAACTGAACTAGGAAAGATTTGAATAACTACACATTTATTTTAAAAATGGGACATTTACTATGATATGTGGAGGATGTACCAGAGGAACATCTGCCTTTCTGAAAAGGAATACCAGCCCTACAAAGAAAAGCTCTCTGTGTGAAGCATCTCCTCTAGTTATCCCACCTCCTGCTCTGTGTCTGGAACTCTGTGATTCTCACCATGTGACCACTGAAGGGATGCAGGAAAGGCAATTGGATGGTTTGGACCCCCTGCAATGAACCTGTAAAAACTGCTCTAAGAAAAAAAAATAAATAAAAATTAATTAAAAAAAAAAACTGCTCTAAGGGCCAAAAGACCAGGGAATTGGACTGTAAAGGAGCCATGCCACCTGCCTATAGAGCAGCTAAGCTGAGAACTATGTGAGGTTTTCCCTGGGTGCCTCCAAAAATGAAGATGCCCCAGTAAGCCAGCATGGGGCTGCACAGAACTGAGACTTGCAACCCACGTCACAGAGCTCAGTCTCAGCTGCTTTCTGGATCCCAGAGATCAGCAAGGCTTTGAAGTGTTTTGAAAAAGCAGTTGGAAGACCATAATAGTTCAGAAGCACAGAGAGAAAATACTTTGATATGAAATATATTTATTTAACTTCTAAACTCATTTTTTTATTCTTCTTGTTTTCACTTACCTCTCACATTCCTCTCATTTATTCCAAAAATATTTGGATAAAGATTTAAAATCCAGGAGAAGAGGCCAGCAGAGGATGAGCTGGTTAGATAGCAACACCAACCAAATGGACGTGAGTTTGAGCAAACTTCAGGAGATGGTGAAGGACAGGAAAGCCTGGAATGCTCCAGTCCATGGGGTCACAAAGAGTCAGACACAACTTAGCAGTCGAACAACAACAACGATACACCAAAATTAAACAAAGCGTTTAAGAGATGATCTTAAAGGGAAAATAAAGGAGAAAACTTTAAGAACCAGGGATCAAAATAATTTCCAAAATTGGTCATGTGTCACATTTCTGAAAATACTGCAGTTGAGCAATATTTTGGTCTTGAACCTGTAGCTGTCAGTGCAGGAGAGGGAAAATGAACGGTGATGTGATTTGCAGCTACCGTGTGGAAAAAGAAGCTAACTGCTGAGAATATTGAGACTGACAATGGAGCCCTCATCCTCCTGCAAGTGAAGTTCCCTGGATAGGATGTCATCATTGTTTTGCAGTCACCCAGGGGGCTAAGCGGTAAGGAACCCACCTGCCAATGCAGGAGATGCAAGAGACTCAGGTTCGATCTGTGGGTCAGAAAGATCTCCTGGAGAAGGAAATGGCAACATACTCCACTCTTCTTGCCTGGAGAATTCCATGGACAGAGGAGCCGAGGAGGCTGCAGTCCAAGGGGCTGCAAAGAGTTGGACACGACTTAAGAGACTAAACGACAACATAACACTGAAACTTAAAAAGCCTAACGATTGTTGAGATGTTCTGAAACCTAGGCCCTAAGCAATCCTTTCTACATTCACATATTCTTGAAAGAGTGAAGTCTGTCAACATCATTATCAAATGGCAGATCAACTCATAGGAAGCGTTCGTTCCACTCCATGTATCCAAGTCCAGCTGACTCAAGGTTTAAGGATCACCATGTTAAGGGGTGAGGTGAGGTGAGGTGAAGTCACTCAGTCGTGTCCGACTCTGTGCAACCCCGTGGACTGTAACCTACTAGGCTTCTCAGTCCATGGGATTCTCCAGGCAAGAATACTGGAGTGGATTGCCATTTCCTTCTCCAGAGGATCTTCCCAACCCAGGGATCGAACCCGGGTCTCCCGCATTGGAGGCAGACGCTTTAACCTCTGAGCCATCAGGGAAGCCCATGTTAAGGGGTAATATACATGTATTTATTTTGTTCTGGTATTATTTGATTTACCATTCAGAATCTTGATGATGAAGTAAATATGAATGAATATTATATTGTATTTTAAAATGGAAAAGTTAATGACATCACACATAATCAAATCGACTTACTACGCATACACAGCTTTTCTTTGGGGCTTCTCAGGTGATGCTAGTGGTGAAGAACACTCCTGCCAATGCAGGAGATATAAGAGACACAGGTTTGATCCCTGGGTCAGGAAGATCCCCTGGAGGAGGCACAGCAAAACCTCTCCAGTATTCCTGCCTGGAGAATCCCACGAACAGAGGAGCCTGGCAGGCTACAGTCCATACGGTGGCAAAGAATCGGACATGATTGAAGTGACTTTGCACAAACGCTAATTAGGAAGAAGTCACATTTTAGGGGTAAGACTGGTGCCATTGGGAGGGAGGGTTAGGTCACTGGTTATCTCTAGACTTTCCTTTCTCCCGTACACAACATTTCTGTTGCAAGATTAATTGTTCCTACAACTTACCTGTGATTCTTCCTCCTGCTTCCAGGATAGGATGCTGTGTTTACAAATAGACAGGTCCTCCCTGCTCCTGTTTTCTGGCTGCAGCCTGAAGTCCCAGGGGAAACTACAGACCCCAGCCCCTTTTCTGTTCAGGTGTAAGGGCCAAGGTCACATTAATCCCATGTGGGTACATCCTCTTGCAAAGCCCCACATGGTATTGGTGCCACAGACCCCAAACCTCAGGAAACTAACCTACTTCTTGTGCTGCGTGGCCTCGCTCTCTTGTGAAGTTTGACAGGTGTCTGAGGTGAGGTCACCTAACCCAGGGGTCTGGCCTGATGCTCACGGGCTGAAAGCTGAGTTTATTGGTGCTGCAGTGACAAGGGTGGGGGTTTCAGTCCTTGTTTGGAAATGTATGAAAAGTAGGTACTTGTGCTCAGTCATGTCCAACTCTTTGGTACTTATGCTTAGTCATGTCCAACTCTTTGCAATCCTTTGGACTATAGCCTGCCAGACTCCTCTGTCCATGGAATTCTCAAGGCAAGGATACTGGAGTGGGTAGCCATTTTTGTCAGTGTATGAAAAATATCTGCTTAATTCTGCCTCTGCTGGCTCACTTCAGTACCAATACCTCTCTTTCATGAACATAATTTTTAAAAATCTTGTGGTCAGAAAAACTCTCTGCAAATATCAAGGGTTTCCACTCATGATCCTTGCCTTGATTAAGTAGATACTGCAGTTCCAAACCCATGCCAGCCTCCAGTGAGGGGACTGTCAGGCTCGACGTGTGTCTGCATAGGAGCGCCGACCGGCCACCCCAGTGATGAGAGTGGCTCCACCTGGTGCCTGGCCCCCCTCCTCTCAAGTACACGCAGCTGCCAGGGGTCTCCATCTCTCTCTTTCCACCAGCCTCAGGACAGTATGGTGAGCAGCACAGACTGACCTCCACAAATGGCCTCCAACTCCTTCTCATATCTGATGTCTTCAAGTTTTAAGTAAGTTGCAGTTATGGAGGCACAACTATTTCCTCCACCATCATCACCTTTCTATTTAGAAATCAAGTGTCCTAAAAATTCGGTGTGGTCCAGGAGTGTTTGTAACCTCGGCTCTTCAGCTGGTTAGTCCTTGAAAACCCCTTGGACTTCCGAGAGTCCCATCTTCATGCGTGTGGTCTCTGAGCTCCACAGCACTTCCAGTGTCCACTCTCCAGATAGACTCCTCAGGGGGACCCTGATTCCATCACCTCCCAGCTGTGGGCCTCAGAGTCTCCTCCATCAGATGGAGGCACATGTCATACCTGCACCACAGATTGAGATGGCAATGAAATGACTTCTGGAATGTTGGGAACTTAAAACTGTGCTCAGCACAGAGTCAGCTTCAAACACATATTGTTTTCTATTATTACTCTTATCATTATTGTCATTATCTTTTCTGCCCCACGAGAGGCAGTGAGCCCCGACGTGACCCTGATCCAGTCTCTCAAGTTGCAGAGAGAACCTGTGCATTTCCCATCAATTTCTCAGCCGCAAGCATCGGAAGCTCTTCTCTATTTAAACCTATCCCTGAAATCAAATCCAGGGCACCTTGAATTTCGGTCATACTGAAATGTAACCATTATACTCATTGTTCCCTCAAAATCAACACAGATCCTAACTTCCAAACATAAACTGCATTATCAGGACACCTCAGGATTTTGATTCAGGCTGTAGGGTCAATAAGGAACGTCCTTGATTTCAGGAGAATAATCCCCCTGAAGTCTCCCCACCAAGGTGGACACGAGGTTGTTTGGTGTCGACCCCTCTTGACAAACGGCAGCTCTCCAGTCTTGCAGGGAGAACATTCCCACCACACCTGTACTTCCTGTTCTAATTCCCTTTCACTCCCTGTGCACCAGGGAACCGCTGAGCTCTGAGCTCTCTGCCATGACCTCGCTTCTCCCTTCAGGGTGTCTAGTCTGGTGCAGACACTGGCAGTGATTCTGGCTGGGATACAAAGACCTTCCCGCCTAACTGGTGCCATCTGACCACAGCACCCAGCACAGAGAGCGTTTCTCCTGCTGTTGTGAATAATAACCTCCAAGGTCTGTATGAGCTACTTCACTCATGATGGTTTTTTGGCACTACATATATATGGGAGTGTTTCTCACTTAGGTCAGTTCTCCAGCTCTCTGGACAGCAGCTTGGTGTTCTGCAATTCAGTTCTATTACTGCTCACCCCAGATGTTAAGGGCTCAGTCCTGCGGGACTGCCCTACTTCAAACTCCAATCGAAAGCCTTAAGTTGCCATCTGCAGTTCAGACAAATCAGCTGTCAACCAGGGGTTTCCAAACCTCCCCTTCAGGCTTCGAAACTGTCTAGAAAGATGCACACAACTTAGGAAGACACTTCACTTATGTAACATGACTGCAGATGAGCAGCCATGAGGGCGGTTCCTGTAGATGTTCAGAGCAGGGACTTCTGTCCCTGGGGGGCTGGTAGGCCAGCCTCCTGTCTCGTGGGTGTATTTGCCAACTGAGGACTGATCAACTCCATTGCTGAGGGGTTTCTATGGAGGCTTCACTGTGTAGATGTGATTGTTGAAAACACTGGCCTTTATGGATTGATTTGGTCTCAGCCCCTGTCTCCTTCCTGAAGGTCAGGGGTAGAGCTGAAACTCCAAACTTCTAATCAAGCCTTGACTTTCTGGTGACCTACCCCATTCTGTGGGGCCACTGGCCATCAGCCAGCTCATTAACCCACAAAATACACCCTCACCACTCTGGAAACTTCAAGAGTTATAGAAGCTCCATGTCAGGAACTGGGCACAAAGACCAATATTTTCATTACATCAAGCAGGAGAGGTTGATCTGCCCTGGAGAGAGGCCCAGAGTGATGGCCCCAAGGGGGTGGAGATTCCTCCGCCCTGTGCTGATGGCCGTGGCCCGCATCCCAGGAGGCCCAGGCCTCAGTGCTTCATCCTTCCCCACCAGGTGTGTGGATGCCGTATCCACATGCCCAGGCTTCAGACAATGGTAACAGTGTAAGGGGTTTACAGGGCCTCCACCAGCTCCTCCTGCTGCTCCCAGCAAACACACCTGGTGACCTGGGTCCTGCCATCTTAGGAAATCTTTCAGCCTCTACACCTGCCTCCATGGGCTTCTCATCCACCACAGCTAGTTCACAAACAGGAGTAAAACTTTAAACAGAAAAGGAACTTTTTAAGGAATCTTAGGCAGCTCAGACAATCTTCACAAGGCCAGGGAATCAAGATTAGAAGATTTCCTATTGCGAGTAAGGCCTGGAACCACACTGAAGAAATGGTTTAATTGGGTCCACTGGCCTGTGGTCACCTGGCCCAGAATGAGAAACATCTAGAAACCAAGCTCTGAGCTTACATCTAAGAGGCACATTTATCTTCCTCGAGTCCTGAGATTCTTGCTTTCTGACCAGCACTAATCACATCAATGGAGATGGACTTGGAAGTTTTTCATGTCCCCCCAAACCGAAGATGGACTGGCAGGGTATAAGTTACCAACTCTGTTCAGAACTTGTAAGCTTCCACTGCTCTGGGCAAGATACTACTGCTTCTTATCTGCTTCCTCCATAAAATCTTGTTTTTGTTCAGTCAATAAGCCATCTCTGATACTTTGCAACCCCATGAAGTGCAGCATGCCAGGCTTCCCTGACCTTCACTATTTCCTGGAGTTTGCTCAAATTCATATCCATTGAGTCAATGATAATATCCAACCATCTCATCCTCTGTCACTCCCTTCTCCTCCTGCCCTCAATCTTTCCCAGCATCAGATTCCAGTGAATCAGCTCTTTACATCAGGTGGCAAAAATATTGGAGCTTCTGCTTCAGCATCACCCCTTCAATGAATATTCAGGCTTAATTTCCTTTAGGATTGACTGGTTTGATCTCCTTGCTGTCCAGGGGACTCTAAGAGTCTTCTCTAGCACCATAGTTTGAAAGCACCAAGTCTTGGTCACTCAGCCTTCTTTATGGTTCAACTCTCAGATTTGTACACGACTACTGGAAAAAAGCATAGTTTTGACTATACGGACCTTTGTTGGCAAACTGATGTCTCTGCTTTTTAATATTCTGTCTAGGTTTGTCATAGTTTTTCTTCCAAGGAGCAACTGTCTTTTAATTTCATGGCTGCAGTCATTGTACCTTATCTGATCACAACAAGAAAACTGCTTCTTATCAGCAGTGGATTAGTGGACAGCCATATGCTGTCACCAGCTCTTGTGGCTCATCCCTGGGTACCAATTTTATGGTGGAAGGTCCAGAGTTCTCCCTCCTGGCATTGGAGGAAGTTTCCTCTGCTGACTGGGTTCTGAATGACCTGCTTGGACAAAGTTCGTCAAAGAGGAAGGTGAAGCAGAAATACTCACCAACATATAAACATTTCAAGGACAGAGGTAAATAGAGAAACAACTGTGGTATTTGCCCAATACATAGTGGTGATGGTGTGGTCCACGGGACAGACTGATTGAAAGCATCTCACAAGTGTCACTTGGATCAGTTGTTCCCCAGATGTCATGGAAACACAATCATTTACCAAGTATTAGTTACATCTTACAGATATTATACAAGAAATGTCAGGAATAAACCTTTCAGTGGAAAATGATCCTTAGTGGTATTTTTCAAGCGTGGATACTTGGTGATGAAACATAGATATGCGGATTGACTGGAGACAGGAAGATGGCACCTTTAACAAATCACAGAGACGGGAATATGGCATTTTTAATAAATCATAGGAAGAGTTATGGCATTTGAAATGAAATTTGAAGTTCATCTAAATTACTTTATTTTCCATAAAATAGAGTAATGCCTCCCTACTTAGTTTTATAGCCATGTTATGAAGTAGGTACTTCATTATGATTTCATAATCATGCTATGGAAATCCTTGCCACCGTGCCTTGTAAATACACTTTTGATAGACATGACTGTTCTGTGAAGGTTTCACTCTGTTAACATTTATGGTTCTGAGCTTTGTTCACATACTAGATGCTTTAAGGTAAGATAAGGTTGCATATATTACATTTCTAATTATTTTCCAAAATCTTTTAATTTAAAGGGAATCCCAGAAGTTATGCAAATATCTAGTTTCTGACATTTCTCCGACACTAAACTGAAAATCCATTGAGTTAAAAATTTCCACTGTTTTTAAAAATTATTCCCTCCAGGAAGCTGAACAAATGAATTATTTAAATTTATCTCTGCCACCCATTTCCCATAAACATGGGGAAAATGAATTCACTTTACCATGTGGTGTCCTGTGATGGTTTACTTGTTTCCTGTGTGTATACATGATGCTGTTAGGAATAGTGTCACTTATAATTCCTGTTAAATTGTGTGCACGTGTGTGCACATATGTGCAAAGAGAGCATGAAGCACAGTCTCACATTGTGGAATCTTCAAAGGCGAGGTTAGGAATTCTTCCCTCTGGTTCAGAGAGTTGAAGCAATGGAGCTGAGGATGAGGTGAACTTCAGGGAGTCTGAGAAGAGTCCCTCACTCTATGGTCATTTATTTGGCACAATATTAATTTCAATTTTCTGGTATCATCAACAAGAAGATTGAGATGAAAAGGTGATCTGTTTGAGATCTTCTGGCAATTTCTTAATGAGTCAGAATTTTATGACTTTTCCTTAGGCGAGCAGGAAACCTCTGTACATCTGCAGATATCTGGGTGGTTGCAGAGCCCAGACAAATAGTAGGTGACCATCTGGCCAGACTGAGAGCCCCTTATCAGGGATGAAGCTCAAGAATGTGAAAACACATTCTACCATCATTGGTGTCTTAGGACAAGACTTTTTTCCTGAAGACTTCCAACAGCACAGTTTTATCAATAAAACACTTTCCTGAGCACTGATGTTATATGTACATCTTATAAATGAACTACCATGCCGTACATTTTGTTGATAATAAAACATCCATGGATCTGGTAGAATAAATACATGACTATATGTATTTCTTGTTACTTGTAGTCATTTTGTGTGTCCCTGGGGTATTCAGCCAGATTGGAAACCATCACTATAGGATATTTTGCAGTCTTCATCTAAGATTTATGTGACCAATTCATAGTACAGTATATTATACTAAGCAAATAATACATTTTTTTATTGATTGAACACATTTTTCTCAATTCTATACCATCTCTTGAAAAGTAAATGTACCTAATTATCTTCAGAAGATAAGTGCTGCTATTGAAGGGTTTACACACATCATAGGAGTTTTGGGAAAAAAGGAAATGCAGTCTCAAGAGTCGTTGTGCTTCACTCTAATTACTCCATTTTAAAGTGATGAGACAAGCCTGTGTAAACAAACCATAGCAGATGAGAACGGCATAAATAGGAAACACATTTTGACATATTTTCATGATGACCATTTGATACTAACATCAGGGGTTTTTTTATTTGTTTGTTTTTTTACAAAATCTCTTTGGAAACAAATTAGTTCAATTTTTTTCAGTCAATTTGGAATATAAAGTTATGAAGTGCTGCCTAATTCTTTTAGAAACAATAAATAAAATTATAGTAGAACTTCAAGTATGTGATATTTCAAAGGCCATTTTAACTCCTAACACTTTACTTAGCTTTCAATGATTAAAAACAAAATTAAGTTTCTGAGATTTTACATCTAAGAAGGGACAGTTGATTTCTTCTCCAAAATTTGTCACTGCCCAGACTCTGCTGGTCCTGCTATGAGCACAGAACCCACTGTACAAGCAGAACCTCTGTCCTGGTGAGTCTCTTTCCTTGTTGTTGTTGTTCAGTTGCCCAGTTTTATCTGACTCTTTTGCGACCCCATGGATTGTAGCCCACCAGGCTCCTCTGTCCATGGGATTCCCAGGCATAAATACTGGAGTGGGTTGCTGGAAAGCTCCAGCAGATCTTCTCAACCCAGGAATCAAACCCATGTCTCCTGCATGCAGGTGGATTCTTTACCGCTGAGCCACCTTGGAAGCCCCAGTCATGACATCTGCACGGTAGGAAATAGGTAGTCTCATTAAAAATAGAAAGAAGAAAGTCCTGACTGATCCTTGAAGATGCAGCTTTAGGTAATGCAGAGCAGAGCACATCTCCAGGCGTGCACAACTCCCGAGAGCTGCACCTTCCCTCATGGTCATCCTGACCTTGGCCTCCACTGCCAGCCTTGGCAAACCCAACCTTCTTTGTGATTTGACAGCAGGGTTATTCCCAAAACCTCCAGCTCGTACACAAGATTGTGAGGTATCTTCTCTATGTGGATTCAATTTTTAAAACCTCTGTTGGCTAGAAACACATATGACTAAAGTGAAGGTTAGATTATCATGGTCCTTGCTGCGTCCTTGGGAGCCAAGTGCACCCAGCATCATGTGCTTTCCTGACTGATGGGTAAAAGCAACTGAGGTAGGGCTCCTCTGAGCCACTGAGAGTCCCATGGTTGGAGCTGCATGGCATGTGGTGATCCCCATAATTTTGCCTCCTCAGAAAGTTAGAAATGCTATGAAGCAGATTTTTTAGAGTAGAAACCAAGCTTAAGATATATATATATATATTTTTTTTTTCTGCTCAATATGAGGCTGGTATTCATTTCTTCTGGGTGCTCTGACTTCTCTGCATACATTGCTAAACAAATATAGGCTCTGAATTGCATTAGGCACAAGCAAATTTTTTAAAATCATAGTTTAAAGGAGAGTCAAGATTTTACATTTCGTTTTTCTGAATACTTTGGTTATCTTTCATACCATTATATCACACAGTGCTACCATTTACTATGTACTTGTAGATTTTGATTTGCATCTAATTTCAAAATTTTAGAAGTATTAGAGAGGCTGAGTTTTGGCAGAAAACATTCTGTAACTGATCAAATTAAATGACCGGTCATGAAAGGTCACCATAAGAAGAACAAACATCTACCTAACCATGTTCTAGACTGTAAAGTAGACAGATTTAAGCTGATATTTCTGCGTAATATTTGAAAAATATAGTCAGTGGGGTAGGTGCATTTTGAACCAGAGGAGTTATTTTTAATATAAATACATTGTATATTAATTTTTCTAAATAGAGGAGGCTAATGTTTGATATTAGATATATAATTGGCCTATTTTCCATTGGGTTTCCTACTTGTATTGGTAATTTTCCTCTCTGCTGTTGCTATATATACACATACATATTCTTTTAATGCTTAAACGGTGTGAACATGCAAATTACAAAGAGTGAGCCTCATTTAATCATACATAATTAAACATTTCAAGCTTAGCATGGATAATCTGTCTTGCCCACAAAGGCACAAATGATTTCCCAGCTCTCCAAGCAGTGCCGACTGGTGTGCAGTTATGAGCTGTCAGTAAAACACACTGTAGCTCTAGCAGCCTCAGCATGGGGGTGTCACAGGTGACAACTTGCACTAAGTGGCCTTCCTGGTTGTCAAGGTGGTGCAACAAAAGATAGTCATCATATGTCACCAGTTATGGTGACGTAAACATGGAACTGCTGGGTATCAGGTGGAAAATGGCATCTTAAAACATCTGATAATTTGATTCAACCGCTATTGACTTCATAAGTCATTTATGGGGATATGCATTTTCCATGGTTGACCTCAGAATAAAATAAAAAATTTTGTGTTCAAAGTTACATATAATTGTTCCAAATGTTAAAGTTAAGATAATTGTTTCATAATAAATTATGTTTCCAGGACAGGTAGTTTAAAATTCTATTTGTAAAAGCTCAAGAATGAAGTTTCGGGATCCGATGGGGACTCAGTGCTGTGCACAAGGTGCACAGCTCAGAGCCACCTCACTCTGTGAGAAGCGCAGCTGACACTGTCTCGGCCTGCAAACATGGTAAGGAATCCCTGCCAGCCAGTCCATCCTTCTAGGGAAGTGAGCACTGGGGTTTCAGAGGCAAACACAGGAGAGGATGTGGAGAAAAGGGAGACTTTGTGCACTGTTGGTGGGAATGGAAATTCTAGAAAGCAGTGTGGAGGTTCCCAAAAACTACAAATCAAACTACCCTAGTGTCCAGCAATTCCACTCCTGACTATTAATCCAAAGAAGCAAAAACCCTAATGAGAAAAGATACATGTACCCCTATTGTTCATGTGTGCTGTGCAGTACTGTGTGTAGTCACTCAATTGTGTCCAACTCTTTTTGACCCCATGGACTGTACTGGAGTGGATTTTCATGCTCTCCTCCAGGGGATCTTCCCAACCCAAGGATCAAACCCAAGTCTCTCACACTGCAGGCAGATTCTTTACCATCTGAGTCACCAGGGAAACCCCTATGGCAGCATTATTTACAATAGCCAAGACATGGAAGCAAAGTGTCCATCAGTGGATGAATGGATAAAGAAGATGTAGTATTCACACACAACAGAATATCACTCAGCTATAAAAAAAAAAAAAAAGGAATGAAATCTTTCCATTTGTGACAACGTAGACCTAAAGGGTGTGATGCTAAGTGAAATCAGTCAGAGAAAGACAAACACTGTGTGATTTCCCTTATACATGGAATCTAAAAAACATGCAAACAAACAGAACAAAACAGAAACAGACTCATATACACAGAGAACAAACAGGTGGTCACCAGAAGGGAGGGGGTTAAGGTAAGGGGTGAAATAGGTGAGAGAGACTAACGGGTACAAATTTCCAGTTACAAAATAAATGAAAGTAAATGTCACAAGAATGAAATGTAGAGCAGAGCATAGGAAACAGAATCAATAACAATGTAAAAATCTCTATGTTGTGAAAGACTGGGCTCATCTGGTGATCACTCTACAATGCAGAGAAATACTGAATCACTATGTTGTGTACTAGAAATTAACATAGAATTGTGGGTCACTATACTTCAACCCAAAATATGTGACCTAAATGAAAGGAAATGAACAAAGAAGGGAATATATTACTATGTATAACTGTGGCTGCTTCACTTTGGTGTACAATAGAAACTGACACAACAGTGCGAAACAACTATATGCCAAAAAAATTTTAATAAGTAAGTAGTAAATAAATAAATATAAATGTATGCATTGGGAGGAAATGCATCAAAATGTTAAATGGTTATCTCTGGGGGGGTGGAGATTATGGTTAATTTTTACTTACGGTTTAATGTATTTCCACTTGCCTGTGAAGAATATGTATTGGCTGTAAAATTAGAAAGAAAATAATGTGTCATTAAAAATGAAAAAAAAAAACACAACTCTGAATCTCTGAAAAAGAATCCATATAGATGGTTTAAGTTTAGTGGTAAAATCAGAGAGACCTGGGCTTACATATTATTTCCAAAATGTGACCCCTGTTTTGGCCTTGGAAATGCATTCAATTTCTAACTCTTGGTTCCTCATCAGGAAAATGGAGAATAATCATATTAAAGCATTTATCACAGGACCTGAATCACGGTGATAATGCTATGCAAATGCTTAGTGTTTTGTTAGAAGATTTTCAATGTTTTGGTCTCAATTCTACGTAAGAAAGATGGGAAGACAAGGAAAGATTCTGAGAAACTACGGAGAGTTTTAACTTCCACCTATTTCCCCTGAATTCAAGTTACTGAAAGAGGATCGTGGGCAGACAGCACCATCATTCAAGATATCAGGGGAGTTGATGATGGGAATCCAAAGGGGAAAGAAAAGATATAATGGAAACTCTGGAGGCAATCGACACAAACTAGGCCAGCTTAGCAGACCTTAGAGCCTGAGATGCTGACTTACACAAACAAATAAGGTTAGAGAAACCAAGTCTGAATGTCAAAGGAAAAGTAAAGCTTGATATGATTTTAGACAACGTAAAGTTAGATACAGACCAGGAAATAGTATCAGTAAAGATATTTGTTTGGGATATTTACACTGAAATAAGGAGACTTAGATCCGTAAGTGTTAGTTGCTTGGTCAAGTCTGACTCTTTGTGATCCCATGGACTGTAGTCTGCCAGTCTCCATCTCCATTGTCCATGGAGTTCTCTAGGCAAGAATACTGGAGTGGGGTGCAATTCCCTCCTCCAGGGGATCTTTTGAAGGCAAAAATCAGACAAGAAAATATAAAGATCATACCTACTTAAGATTGTCTCTAAGACTGTTTTTGTTGCAGTGATCTTTGGTGGCTGGTCCTCAGTGGAGCTCGAGCAGAAACCCAATGAAAAGAGCAGAGTCAGGTGCAGAGACGGGGTTCCAGGTCAGAGTGCAAGCTGTTCCAGTTAGCCACTGAGAAGCCATTTTAGTCTCCTAGCACTGCCGGAGTGAAGTACCACAGACTGGGTGGCTTAAACAACAGAAATGTGTTTTCTCAGAGTCCTGAAGGTAAGAAGCCCAAGATGAAGGTGTCAGCAAGATAGCTGTCTCCTCACCCTCTCTCTTTGGTGTGCAAACATCCAAAGCACCATTGGGTCTTCACGTGATCTTCCCTCTGTGTGTGTCCTTGTGTCCTAACTTACTTTTCTCAAAAGCACACACAGCTGCTATGAGATTAGGGCCCACCCTCATGGTCTTATTTAAACTCCTCTTTCACAGGGCCTCCCAGGTGGCACTAGTGGTAAAGAATCTGCCTGCCAATGCAGGAGACACAGAGATGTGGCTTCAATCCCTGGGTCGGGAAGATCCCTTGAAGGAGGAAATGGCAATCCACTGCAGTATTCTTGGCTGGAGGTAATCCCATGGACAGAGGAGCCTGGTGGGCTACAGTGCATGGGGTTGCAAACTGGATGTGACTGAGCACCTGAGCACCACCACCTTCTCTTTCAAGACCTAGTCTACAAGTACAGTCACATTCCAAGATACTGGGGGTCACTGCTTCAATATATGAATTTGTGGGGACACAATTCATCACATACCAGATGCTGTTTATTTTCACTTTGGGATAAAGATAAGGATGGTTACCAGGTGTGGGCACGAAGACACTGCTAGATATAAAGGAAGCCGTCCATGCTGTGGCTTGTGACAGATGCCCCATGTAAGTGGCACCTCAGTGATGAAAGAATCTGTGAAAGAATCCTGAGATGATGAGTAACTCAACTCCTGGTAAGAACCTAGAACCACAAGGGTGCCCGGGGAAGTCGCATCTCAATGAATAGCTGAGTTAAAAACCCAGGACTTGATGAGAGAATGTCAACAAAGCATCTCCCCAAAAGAAGGGGAAAGAGGCTCCCTGAGGCTGCCCCAGAGTGGGAGGCTCAGAACAAGGGCCATTGTAAGTACCTTAATTGTCATTTGTTATTCACACTCCTTTGAAAATAAAAATCTTTACAGTTCAACAGCAGCAAACGTACTGATTGGAACTTTTCACATTGCAATTAGAGTAAAAGTCATTGAGATGTGTTCATGGGGACACTTGAAGCAGAATTTATGCAAAAGAGATCAATTTTTAAAACTAGACTGAGTCAGGGTAAAATCAGTTGGGGAGGTACTGAAATCACTCAGGGGTGCTTAGTATCATGGAGAAGGGTAGATGCAGTCTGATAACTCTCAGCCACTTTTCAGTCGAGCAGACATTTATAACAATCTCATGATGAATTAGTGCATCTTTAAAATTTTGCATTTGTATTTGCTTTCATCTAAAACTAACATCTTAAGTGTGTAATTCTGAGCAAACTGACCGCTGTGGTGATCTTCCTATGGCAATGATTTCCTCTGGATGTCAGGCTCCAGGGTGAGTGAGAGCTGATTCTGACTCTCTGTACATGCACACATGCATGTACACACATGTGTGCCACACACTCATGGGCATGCATGCATGTGCACACACACACACACACGGGAGCACTGAGCTTGAAATAAGTACCATTTAAATCAGACAAAAAATTAGTGACATCTGTAAAATAACAGATTAAAAGCTGATCATTCCATTCCCACTCTGTAGAAACAAAAGCTAAACCAGCCTCGCACCCTCCATGCCCTGTCCTGCTCTCTCAGATACAGCCTTGGCATCTCAGGAACACGACTATGGGTCTCATGCAGGGAAGGAGAATACATCAGAATAAATGAACCAACTCTCCAAGGGAAAATTCAATTCTGTGACCAAACAGTAGTAAATCTTATGTCTGAAAACAAAATTCTACTTTTCTATTAAAATCTGAATTGATGATTTTGTCTTCCTGATAGTAGTTCAGGACGTGTCGTTGGTTCTGTAATTTCTATATCTTGCTCCAACACCCTGTACAGCCTTCCATCCTGGGTTGTCTTCACCTGAACAGGAAGCACCACATAACCATGGAGCAGGAAGCCTCATGCTCAAATGTCAACTATGTCTTCTGATCACATTCTGTGCCATACCACACACTCCGCTTTGTTATTGACCATAAATAACATCCCACATTGTATTGATTTATGTTCAGGAAAGCTGGGTTTAATAAATTTGGATCTGGAAAAGATGAGAGAAGATAAGGAAATAGATTGTTTTATTTCTCTAACCAGCAAAGTTCACTTGTAGAAGACATAAAAAGCTGTGTTTGTGAGGCTTAAAATAATTTCATATTCTATTGCTTTTGAAAGCTGAGCTTTTTTTAGCTACCAAGAGGACTAGGAAAATGCAATATGTCAAAACACTGAGAAACAAAGAAATAGGGAAAATGACTACAAAAGAGATTCCCTTTGCTGCTAAGTACTTTTAATGAGAGGAAAAAGATCTTCTGAAAGAATAGCCTGGTTCATACACTATTAAAAACACTTGTTTTTTTTTTTTTTAATGTTATTTCATAGATTAAGAACAGAGATAGCAAATATTAACTGTCCTGATTAGATTTCAGAAATGACACATATGTGAAAATATCCAGGGACTTTTACAACTTTTCAATATTTTCTTTCAAAATATTCAAAGGGACTTGAAAAATATACATATATATGATATAATATACAATTTTTATATTCTCTACTAGTAAATACTGATACTTCCCCATGGTTACCCATATACATTGAAATCAGATCTGTTACTAAATAATAATTATTACATTTTCTCTGGGTGGCATAAAAGTATACTCATTTAAGAATAGTATCTGCACAATCTGTGAAATATTTTAATACTTTAAAAATAAAATCAGCACTGGAAATCAACACTGAAGAATAAAATTAAGTTGCTAGTAGTTTAAGTTTGGTGTGATCCTAGGAGAATGGGTAGCATTGCAAAGTTAAGAAAATATTCAATTATTTACAATGAGATTTTTTTGAAAATTGAGATATAATTAACATATACTATTGTGTATGTTTAAGGTCTACAAAATGCTGATTAGATGCACTTATATATTGCAGTATGATTGCCATCTTTGTGTTAGCTAGCATTCTGTTAGGACATATAGCTACTATTTCTTATATATCACAATGTATATATGCATATATAGGGTTGGCCTATATATATATACACACATACACTATATGTATGTTTAGTTATTTTCTATAAGAAGTTATGAGAAAATTTTCAAAGGAGAAAGCAAAAGCTCCAAAAAGAACTTTCAAAAATTGGGAAACTGTGGTGTAGATACAAACGTCATTTCTTCAGTCTCTAGTGGAAATTTATTGCTTGTTTCAGTTTTCAACTGAGAATTCTACATCTGATTGAAGAGATAAAGGCAAAATAAAGACCTTTTCAGCTGAATAAAAGCTAAGAAAAATCTTCATCAGCAAACAAGATGCACACACACAAAAAAAAAGCTAAAGGAAGTTCATCAGACTAAGAAAATGACACCAGATGTGTACCCTGATTTGCATAAAAGGCTGAAAATGAAAAGAAATGGGTAAATACAATTTTTTCATTTGCAAAGATTTCTTTAAAAGAGAAATGATTAAAGCAAAAATTAGTGACTATATTGTCAGGTTAATAAGATATGTTAAAGTAAAATATATGAAAACAATAAGGGAGAGTGGAGAGAGGAGTCCCTTTTCTTCAGCCCTGCCCCCAGCCCCAAGCTGGTAGAAGCTTACTGACCTGCTACTTGGACAGTCAGAAGGAAAAACGTTCAAGGGGGTGTCAACTACAAACGGGCACTGGCCAAGAACACTGCCAATGACTGAACAACAAAGGCATTTGCCATCTGTCTCTATGGAGATTGACCCACGTGCTGCTGTAGCTGCTGACCTTCAACAACCCCTGAGGGAGTTCAGGGTGGAGTGAGGCACCCTGTGCTCTGGGGAATTTGGTGGGACGGTCTTTAGATAGCTGGATGTTTTTAGGAACAGATTTTATGATCTCAATCCTTGCGTCTCCTCATATCTAGAGAGGCATTAAATCCCTTCATGGTGACAACAGATCCTCATGAATAGCAAAAAACCTTTTGTAAAATGAGTGCTTCATGGTATTGAACTCCCCCTTCACCAAAACCTTATATATTGATCTTGCCCCACTACCTCTTGGGAGCTGTCTTTCAGAGCTATCTGAGATGATGCCTCCCATGTGGCAGTCCTCATTTTGCCCCAAATAAAACTTAACTCAAAATTCTCAAGTTGAGCATCTTTTTTTAGTCAGCAAGAGTTACATGGAAACTTTAAAATCCATATATTCCTTTAAAGCTACATGAGATTCTAAATAAATGTAGTATTTAGCATATAGCAACAAGGTCCTACTGTATAACAAGGGGAACTATATTCAATATCCTATGACAGACTATAATGGAAAGGAATATGAAAAAGAATGTATATATATAACTGAGTCACTTTGCTATACACCAGAAAATAACATAGCCTTATAAATCAACTATATTTCAATAAAGGGGCTTCTCTGGTGGCTCAAATGGTAAAGAATCTGCATGCAATGTGGGAGACCCAGGTTCATTCCCTGGGTCAGGAAGATCCTCTGGAGAAGGGCATGGCAACCAACTCCAGTACTCTTGCCCAGAGAATTCCATGGACAGAGGAGCCTGGCAGGCTACAGTCCATGGGGATGCAAAGATTCGGATACAACTGAGCAAATAACACTTCATACTTCAATAAGGACTTCCCTGGTGGCTCAGCTGGGAAAGAATCCACCTGCAATGCAGGAAACCTGGGTTCAATTCCTGGGTTAGGAGGATCCCCTGGAGAAGGGAATAGCTACCCAGTCCAGTATTCTGGCATGGAGAATTCCATGAACTGTATGATCCATGGGGCCACAAAGAGTTGGACAACTCAGATGGTCAATACTGAAATCAGATTGATTATATTCTTTGCAGCCAAGGATGGAGAAGCTCTATCAGTCAGCAAAAACAAGACCAGGAGCTGACTGTGGCTCAGATCATGAATTTCTCATTGCAAAATTCAGACTCAAATTGAAGAAAGTAGGGAAAACCATGAGTCCATCCAGGTATGCCATAAATCAAATCCCTTACAATTATACAGTGGAAGTGACAAATAGAAGCGATTAGATCTGATAGACAGAGAGACGGAGGTTCATGACATTGTACAGGAGACAGGGATCAAGACCATTCCTAAGAAAAAGACATGCAGAAAGGCAAAATAGTTGTCTGAGGAGGCCTTATGCATACCTGAGAAAAGAAGAGAAGCTAAAGGCACAGGAGAAAAGGAAAGATATACCACCTGAATGCAGAGTTCCAAAGAAAAGCAAGGAGAGATAAGGAAGCCTTCCTCAGCGAGCAATGCAAAGAAATAAAGGAAAACAATAGAATGGGAAAGACTGGAGATCTCTTCAATAAAATTAGAGATACCAAGGGAACATTTCGTGCAAAGACGGGCACAATAAAGACAGAAACGGTATGGACCTAACAGAAGCAGAAGATATTAAAAAAAGATGGCAGGAATACACAGAAGAACTCTACAAAAAAGATCTTCATGACCAAGATAACCATGATGGTGTGATCACTCACCTAGAGCCAGACTGGGATCTGAAGATCCTCTTGATGAAAGTGAAAGAGGAGAGTGAAAAAGCTGGCTTAAAACTCTACATTCAAAAAACAAAGATCATGGCATCCAGTCAATGGAAAGAGTGATAGACTTTATTTTCTTGGGCTCCAAAATCACTCTGGACAGTGACTGCAGCCATGAAACTAAAAGACGCTTGCTCCTTGGAAGAAAAGCTATGACCAACCTAGACAGCATATCAAAAAAGCAGAGACATTACTTTGCCAAAATAAAAGTTGCTCAGTCGTGTCCAACTCTTTGCAACTCCATGCACTGTACCATCCATGGAATTTTCCAGTACAGAATACTGGAGTGGGTAGCCTTTCCTTTCTCCAGGAAGGTCCATCTAGTCAAAGCTTGGTTTTTTCCGTAGTCATGTATGGATGTGAGATTTGGACCATAAAGGTGAGCACCAAAGAATGGATGCTTTTGAACTGTGGTGTTGGAGAAGACTCTTGAGAGTCGCTTGGACTGCAAGGTCAAACCAGTCAATCCTAAAGGAAATCAGTCCTGAATATTCATTGGAAGGACTGATGCTGAAGCTGAAAATCCAATACTTTGGCCACCTGATGTGAAGAACAACTCATTGAAAAAGACCCTGATGCTGGGAAAGATTGAAGACAGGAGGAGAAAGGGATGACAGAGGATGAGATGGTTGGATGGCATCACCAACTTGATGGACATGAGTTTGAGCAAGCTCCAGGACTTGATGATAGACAGGGAAGCCTGGCATGCTGTAGTCTATAAGGTCACTAAGAGTCGGACATGACTGAGTAATTGAACTGAACTTCTGGGACATCATGGGGCTTTCCTGGAAAAGCCAACAGGCTGGTTGTTGTGTTAGCTGTACAACACATTCCATTGCCCGAAGCAATAAGACCTTCTAGAAAGCTAATTGCTGGTATGCAGTAATGGATATAGATTTCCTCTACATTGGCCAAGGACAATGGGAGATGTATTTTAAGCTTAATTAAATTTCCCTTTATCTCCATCCACCACGTTGAGATGAACCCCCAGGCTTGCCCCACCACCTCCTCACCAGAGGCTGCATCTAGGAAGGACTTCAATAAGGAAAGAGACTAATTTTGCCACATACACTGGGGCAAGGAGGCTCAGCGATCTAACCTAAAACTTTACTCATTTGGAGGAATAGCCCTTTGTTTTCTTTTCCTGTGTTACTGCATAGAAAACTGGAAATCTTCTGTATCTGAATGAATTAGTTTGCTCTTAACATTTAAGCTGGTGAAGGACTAGATAAAAGTAGGATGAAACAGATGAGAAAAGAAAGTTGCATGAGAGATGTGACAAGACAGCATGACTTTGCCAAACTGGCTGCACATGGAAGCCATGCCCCACCCCCTTCTCCCTTCCTTCTTGCCGTTCTCCTTCCCCCTCCTTTCTTTCCTCCCTCTCCCCCTCCCTCCATGCTTCCTTCCTTCCTTCCTTCCTTCTTTCTTTCCAACAATACTAATTAACAGCTTCCTTGTGCCCAGCTCTGGGTCTACTGTGGAAGGACACGTGACCCTTGCTGTCTAATGCTCATTTACCTGCCATTGGCACAAAAACGGTAAGCACTAAGCAAAGGCCATTGGTACAGGTTGTACACACAGTTGTGAAGAAAGCAGTGTTGTGATGACATACTAAACAGCTGGGATGGGGAGCAGGTGGAGTCGGGGGTCTCCCTGGAGAAAGTGGGCGGGAAAGACCTCTCCAAGGAGGTGGCTTTTGAGAGGAACCAGAGAAAGCCTAGTAGGAGAGGAGGCAAGCTGAAAAAACAGTGGCAACAGAAACAGTCCAGTGGGTGAGGAAACAGCCAGTGGAACACAGTGAGAGAGGGGACTTTGTAAGAGAAAAGCAAAACCTTAGATTCTGGATGTCCGTATTGCTGCTTTTCTTACTAAAGGCAATGAATTTATGTTATGAAAGATAATTTCTACACTATGCTAACACATGTTTTTACTACAAATGGACTGTTTCATGTTCATGCCATCTGTTTCAGATAACCCATGTCATTGTCCAAACTCGAGATGGATGAACAATTAGGAACATCTGTATGGCTGATCGTCATCGATCTGATTGTATATATGTGTGTATCTATATGTATAAATATGTGTATATACATGTGCTTGTTTGTCTGTATATTTTTACCACAGAGAATATTTGTAGATTTTTCCTTGTGAAGTTTTCCTACTAACTGTGAAATATGAAATGGAAATTTCTCTGTGCCTAGACCCAAAAAATGGAGATGAGGAATTAAAAACATCTGCTTGTGCCAAGGAATAGATCAACATAAGTCTATATGCCAGTGGCTGCCAGAACTGTCTCTTGTTAAGGAATTTATGTAAAGATAAATTATGCTTTTAAAAGCTGTTCTTGAATCTTAATCACTGACTGTGGTTGTCTGAGTCGATACAGAGGTTCTCCTCCATTCTACAGTAATTCAAAGACACATGATTTCATCAGTCAGTGAAAGCAAGTGACACACACTGAGAGGCTGAACACAACAATGGAGAAAGGCCAGCATAGTGTTATGAGAGAGCCGCTCAGACCCACAACATTTGCTGCAAGCCCACCACAACCGTCTGAGTCGTGTGCCCACAATAGTCAGGACTTACTAGTAAGTAACTGCTACTTTCTCTGGTTTTGCACCTCTTCCAACTCCTGAGTCAACCTGAGAAAAATAGCTGAGGTCCCTGGACCAATGGTATAGGGTGTCTCCTGGTTACCACTTCTAGTTCCCCTCCCCCCAGCCTCTAGTTGGGGGTCAGAGGACATGAGCCACCCTGTGTCCACCTGAAAGGTCCCCCACTGCTGTGCTGCCTTCCAGTCTGCTAAAACGCATGAGCCGGTGGTTGACAACCTCCACTTTTCTCGTTTGGGTAGGCTCTGTGTATCTTACACTTCGGACTAGTCACTGAATCACCTTTCCTTTTCCGTAAAAGGATCTAGAGACACTGTTGGAAGGGGAGAGATGATTGAATTGAGAGCTACAGGCTCCCAAGTTGTGTGATGACTGTGATGGCAGTGTGGAGGCCAGAGGCTTGTCCACTGATGCTCGAGGATTCCAGTCTCCTCCGCCTTTGCATTGAGGTTTGGTTGTGCAGACGTTTTAGGAGTGGGTACACCATTTGCTAAACCCACCCTCTCTCTGCCACAGCTCAGCTTGAGAAAGCACTGCCAGGACACCAGCAGCTGGAGGGACATGCACCCTTTCACTGTGCAGCCCCAGAGGCTGTTTCATTGGCTGTTACAGCAGCATGTTCAAGACTATTCTACACTGACCATGGATAGATATACCATCATCCAATCAGAACTATAGAGTTTATAGCATGTGTTGTCTTCGTATGGAAAATAAACTTCCTATTTCCTTTCATGTTGAAAATAAGTTTCCAATCAGATAACTGTGATGTGGATCCAGCTGGTGAACAGTTAGAGGTAATCAGATTATAGGAAAAGGGTTGATTAGAGTCCTCAGAACATGCTGCTGTGTTTGAAAATGTTCGTGGCAACTTACAGTGTTCTGAGTTTTTGTATGTCACTATTCCAATGGTTTATGTCTCTGTGTCTATTTCTTTCTTTTCTTCTTCTTTTTTTTGCAGAGAACAGAGGGGCTGAGTATCATGGTGAAGAGATATGGAAGAAAGCCCAGGTAATCTGCCTTTAAATACACACAGGTAGGTGCTCAGCGAGTCCTAGCACGTTTACACTTGTGCCGTATGTGTGTGAACATTCCAGAAAGCTGAGCAGATGAACAAACGATTCATATTCAGGAAGAGACAGCCCAGGAGAGAGGCTCCCAGAGCACAGCTGGTTCAGAGTCGTGTCCTGA
Organism: Aepyceros melampus; assembly: GCA_006408695.1. Classification (NCBI taxonomy): domain Eukaryota; kingdom Metazoa; phylum Chordata; class Mammalia; order Artiodactyla; family Bovidae; genus Aepyceros; species Aepyceros melampus. The sequence goes on from SJXQ01000156.1 coordinate 44,112, forward strand.
CTTCAGGGCTGCAAGGAAAAGGCTCAACAAGCAGTAATGCCACAATTGTTCCATCAAGGTTCCAACAGTCCTGTTAGAAGCTGACCCAGCAGGACAAGGAGCAGAGCAACCCCCACTGGCCCTCCAGGACCACTGCCCTGACCGCCTAGTGAGAATAAGAGTGGAAGCAACTTGCCTGTAGGACACACTAGAGTGACAGACAGAACTCACGGGGCTTGGAAACAAAGCAACGGTGCAAAGCACCCAGGTCACTGGCCAGAGCCAGGGGCGCCTGGGGGAAGAGCTGCCCAGACCTTGGGCTCTCAGATCTTGGGGAGCCTGAGCCCCAGGTCCAGGGCCCCCTGGAGAGGCTGTGGCTGTACAAACTAGTGTTACCTGAAAACCAGAGAATGTCTAGGGGAGTCTTGGGTGCAAAAGTTACTTGAAATATGAATGTAATTCTACCCACAAATAGCTGAGGCTGAGTGAAGTATGTCAAATAGGGGTTGTGTATCTACCTCATAAACTCATACCACGTGGAACTGTGACTGTTAAGGTTGGAAATGTTGATGGAGAGGTGACAGTCAGTAAACAAGGAAGCAGGCAATAGTGAGGCATCACTGCTTCAAAAGTTCAAATTTACATATAAATGAGCAAAATTTGTGATACAAATACTAATTAGTTGTATTTTCATGTAGTTGTTGTGCAAGTTGAATGATAGTATCAAAAAGGCATTATCATGTACTTTGGCCACCTCATGCAAAGAGTTGACTCATTGGAAAAGATTCTGATGCTGGGAGGGATTGGGGGCAGGAGAAGAAGGGGACGACAGAGGATGAGATGGCTGGATGGCATCACTGACTCAATGGATGTGAGTCTGAGTGAACTCTGGGAGTTGGTGATGGACAGGGAGGCCTGGCATGCTGCAATTCATGGGGTCGCAAAGAGTCAGACACGACTGAGCGACTGAACTGAACTGAATAAATAAGAGACGGAGAAGGCAATGGCACCTCACTCCAGTACTCTTGCCTGGAAAATCCCATGGATGGAGGAGCCTGATGGGCTGCAGTCCATAGGGTCTCTGGGAGTCGGACATGACCGAGCGACTTCACTTTCACGCATTGGAGAAGGAAATGGCAACCCACTCCGGTGTTCTTGCCTGGAGAATCCCAGGAACGGGGGAGCCTGGTGGGCTGCCGTCTATGGGGTCTGGGCTGCTGTCTCTGGGGTCACACAGAGTCGGACACGACTGAAGTGACTTAGCAGCAGCAGCAGCAAGAAATAAGAGAAGCTAATACATTTAGAGAAAAAAATCTGATGGCAAGAACACCTTTGCCCAACAAACTGTTCCATTACATTTTCTATTCTGTGACTGTGATTGCAATTTATATTAAATCAGCTGTTTATATATAAATCTACTGCTATATTAATATCAAATAATAACTCAGAGTAGTTATTTGTTGTAAATAAATCTTTGATGTAAAGATTTTGTGCAAAGGGACTTTTTCATTTTGTAATTTCAGTGGAGTTGGAGTTATTACCATGGACTTGCAAAAAAAAAAAAAACTAACTTGATGTTCTGTTGGTATATAAGGACATGAGCACTTGATACTTGTCTTATTAAACTGATGAGTAAGGATAGCTAAAAGGGATAAATTAGCTCTATATTGACCCAGTTAAGTTAAATGTGCATAAGGCAACATATAAAGTTTTATTATCTCTTCGTGGTGTGATATTAAAATCCACTCAAAGTTTTCAAAGAATTTCCTATGAATCCAAAATGCCTTGCCAGTCGAGAGGTTAGAAGAAGTGTGTATTCAGAACTGGTTTTAGCATAATTAAGAAGAAAGCTTAGCCAGTGTTAATGTGTAGCTAACTGAGTTTAAGACAGTTTTTTTTTTTTTTAGCTTAAAAATTTTTTTTGACCTTGCCCCAAATCTTGCAAGATCTTAGACTGATCCAACCAAGGATTGAATCTGGGACCTGTCAGCGACAGCGTCGAGTCCTAACCCCTGGACCACCACGGAATTCTCAATAATTATTTTGAATTCTTTGTCAGGTAATTCAAAGATTTCCATTTTTGTAGCGTCATTTTCTGGAGATTGGTCTTGTTCCTTTGATGGGACCATGTTTTCCTGTCTCTTCATATTTCTTGTTATTCTAGGAGTTGGGCATTTGAAACACAGTCACCTCTCCTAGTCTTCAAGGATTTCTTTGTACAGGGAAGATTTTCATGAGTCAGCCTGGCTAGGAACACTGAGGACCCTCCTGAGGACATGCCTGCTCAGCACCCATGCATGCAGCTTCCTGATTGTCCAGATTTGCTGCTTGTTTGTTCTGTTGGGGAGCTCTGAACCACTTGCTCTTTCTGGGGTCTGTCTGCAGTGCTTTAGCTTCTTGGAAACTGCCTCAGTCTAGCAAGATCTCCTTGTTCTCAGGGCCCCTGGGCTTTCAAAACACACTGGCTCTCAGAGCTCAGAATCAGCCCCTGCACAAAACTGCGGATGTGCCTCTCAGTCCTGGGCCCAAGGGGAGAAGCGAGGAGCTGGGTGTTTCCTCCAGATTGTGCTGAACCATGCTAGCCTGGGGAGGGATGTTTGTTGTGATATACGACACATTTCATCACCTTTGTGACTGTCGCTGGAGCATCGCAAATTCCTAACTTATTTCTGGAGTTCTCATAAAGCGGTTGGTTGTCATTTTTTTAAGTTTTTATTTTATATTGAAGTACTGACAGATTTTATTTTCTTGGGCTCCAAAATCACTGTGGATGGTGACTGTACCATGAAATTAAAAGATGCTTGCCCCTTGGAAGGAAAGCTGTGACAAACCTAGACAGCATATTAAAAAGTAGAGACATTACTTTGTCAACAAAAGTCCATATGGTCAAAGCTATAGTTTTTCCAGTAGTCATGTATGTGAGAGTTGAACCATAAAGAAGGCTGAGCGCCGAAAAATTGATGCTTTTGAATTGTAGTGCTGGGGAAGACTCTTAGTCCCTTGAAAAACGTGGAGATCAAACTGCTGCTGCTGCTGCTGCTAAGTCACTTCAGTCGTGTCCCACTCTGTGCAACCCCATAGACGGCAGCCCACCAGGCTCCTCCTTCCATGGGATTTTCCAGGCAAGAGTGCTGGAGTGGGGTGCCATTGCCTTCTCCAGGAGATCAAACTAGTCAATCCTAAAAGAAATTAACACTGAATGTTCATTGGAAGCACTGATGCTGAAGCTGAAACTCCAATACACTGGCCACCTGATTTGCAGAACTGACTCTGGAAAAGACCATGATGCTGGGGAAGATTGAAGAGAAAAGGAAAAGGAGGTGGAACAGGATGAAATGGCTGAATGGCATCACCGACTCAGTGGATATGAAGTGAGCAAACTCTGGGAGAGAGTGGAGAACAGAGGAACCTGGCATGCGCAGTCCATGGGGCTACAAAGAGTCGGACACAACTTAGCAACTGAACAATGACATAGTTGATTTATAATGTTGTGTTTAGGTGTATAGCTAAGTGATTCAGTTATATATATGTGTGTATGTATATTCTTTTTCAGATTTTTTCCCTTATAAGTTATAAATACTTATAAGTTATTATAAGGATGCTGAGTATAGTTTCCTATGCTACTGCTATCCCCACAGTAGGGCCTTAGTGTTTATCTATTTTAAATACAGTAGTATGTATATATTAACCCCAAACTCCTGATTATTACTCCCCACCTTTCCTCTTTGGTAAGCATGTTTGTTTTCTAAATCTGTGACTGTTTCTGTTCTGTAAATAAATTCATTTGGATGCTTGTTGTTTGTCATGAAGTCATGGGAGTCTGGGTGGGTGGCTTCCTGTTCTACCATCTTGCTCACATTGACCACTCCCAACATCTTTCTTTTAATGGGGAGTGACCCTGTGCTTCGTCTCTTCCTTAGGAGGACAGGTCGATGGAGTGTATCAGCCCCCAGGGGAGCAGATTAAATGGCATCTCCGAGCACAGGAAGAGCCCTAAGTTCGGGAAAGAAAGTGGGCTTTACCAGGACTGTGTTCTCAGTTCTCTCGACTCTGAAATGGAAACAGTTCTACAAGCTACTGCAACACGCCTCTGAGAAGACACGAAATGTCTAACAAATGTTTATGAAATACAACAACATTTCAAATTATTAGGGAGGCACTGCTATAAACCTAAAGTGAAAATCAGTTGTCTGTCCTCAAAGTTGTGTAGCAAGTTGATTACCAACACCTGACAGAAATCATTGCCCGAAGCTTCAACAGATCGGGGAATTAATTACAGAAAAAAAATTACAGGAAGAAAAATGACAAACCCATTTCACAAATAATTTACTATAATCACCCACATCATTAAGTACAGGTGCTTACTGTGAAAATGGCTTTCCTTAATGCAGATTCAATTCAGGAAAAATATAAATTACTGACATTTATCTCAACATAAAATTTTTTAAAAACCAAATCTTCAGAATTAAGACTCTGTCATCCCAGTATTATTACTTAGGTTACTATCAGGAGTAAAATAAAACCATTCTATGTACCATAGCAGGAAAAATATTTGTCACACACACAATTATTTTCTAACCACCAGGAAAATTACAGTCTTTCACATGGAACATTTTTATGGCATTTCAATAAGAGCCTCCACAGGGGGCTACCAGAAGCACATGAAAAAGTTTAACAGCCCCCAGTGGGCAAGGTGTTCTTTCTGTCTCTCGATTTTCAAGGAGTTTAATAGCTCAACTTGCAAAAGTTTAACGGTCACAGTAATTGACGAGTGCACTGAGTGCAAACTTTATTACTAACCTTGTATTAAAATGTGAACAATCTAATCTTAAAGGTTTTGCAACAATAGTGACAAAGTTTTTCACTAAATGGATGGTTAACTCAACAAAACTTTTCAAGAGGAATTTTAAATGAGTTGGCTGAATGACATTTCATTTGAAGGAAAAGTCTACTTTGGGCATTAAATTTTGGAACGTGCATTCCTTCTTCAGAATTACAGATTCTCATCAAATCTTTGGGTTTAATAAATGACAGCCTGGTGATGACACATAGACCCACAGTCCCAGGCACCATCTTTAGAATTTAGATCCAAGGTCTTTGGGGACATCTCCACTGGGATGGTACTTTGGGATCCCCAAAAGTCTTCTGTCCTTTTCTTTATTCTCAGAAAAGTAGAGGACCTTCTCTCTCTCTCTCTCTCTCTCTCTCTCTCTCTCTCTCTCACACACACACACACACACACACACACACCATCATCACTACTGAAATCAAGCAGGACCAAGTGGGGTTTCTGGACAAAAAAACCTTTTCAGGAAAGAAGGTGCATTCAGCCCCCAAGACTTGCTCTGAGTTCAAATGGTCACTAATTAAGGAAGAGAAGGGATGAAGAGACAAGAGAGGAGCAGTCAAGAAACAGTCATGTAACCTTGAGGCAATATCCTGGTTCCACCTCAAGAGAAATCCATTACAATATCTTTGAGCTGTTTTGCAGATTCTGGAATCCTTACCTAGTTGGAGAAGTTAATTGTACTCTGCCCACAAGTAACGTGGGGGCCCCTGGGTCTGGAAAATCCCTGTGTTGGGCAGATCCCCTGGAGGAAGGCATGGAAACCCACTCCAGTATACTTGCCTGGGGAAATCCCATTGACAGAGGAGCCTGGCGGGCTATGACTGAGCGACTTAGCACGGCACAGCACACAAGCATGTAGATACCAGACCAGTTGGAACCAGAAGGTTGATGATGCTGATCCCAGTTACCTCTCCACCAACCCGTGACAAGAACGTCCACCAACTGACCATGCCCTCCTCGAACAATTAATAGAAATCTTCTCACTGTCTTCTCCGGAATGGGACAAAGAATCTGAGGGCATGAGCTCACTGTGGCCCTGTTTGCCTGGGAAAGCAATAAAGCTAATCTTTTCTACTTCCCCCAAAACTCTGTCCAAGATTCAATTTGATGCCAGAGCACCAAGACCAGATTCGGCTTCACAGGTACCTTGTCAGGAACCTTGCATCAGACCCTCCCAAAGCTTCCTTCCCTGACTTGTCTGGCTTCCGACCTCTGAGGAGAAGTCACCCACAGTCCTCCCCTGACCACAGCGCCCCCTGCCCATCCAGAAGACCCACCTCCACTCTCTGGGGAAGAGGGCTGAGGGCTTGTGAAACCCACCACTTAGTGATTCTTCCAGTTGATCACCTGTCTCAACCTTGAATTTCATTCTCCAGAAAGTGTTTGATGATTCAAAACTCATACTGCTTTTTTAAAACAACTTTCTGTACCCTGTGCATGTGACGTTAGGAGCATTCGTGGCAATTTCAACTTCAGTCTCCACCCCATCCCCTAGCTCTGTGCCCTCACCCCACTCTTGAATGATTTTCCCAATCCTGATCAAGACCTGCCCCTACCTGCCTCCCATCTGTACGGGGGCCTTCCTTGTTGGGTTACCCACCCCCACTTTGTTCTAATAGCAGCTCTTGGAATCTCTTTCTTGGCCTTCTTTTATAACTTTTTTTAAAATTTATTTTTGATTGGAGGATAATTGCTTTACAATGTTATGTTGGTTTCTACTGTACAACAATGTGAATCAGTCATATGAATACATGTTTCCTCTCTCTTGAGCCTCCCTCCCAGCACCCCACTTTTTATAACTTAGTGCAATTATTGGTCTATGTATGTATTTGATGTTAGTAGAAATTTAATTTTGTTTCTCTCTTTATGACTTGAGACTGTGAATGATATCTGGAGGACTTCTCAACATTTCTGAATAAACATTATCTTTTCTTATCACTGGTTTTCCATTTAAGAAGAAATATTTTTCCTTTAAATTGCTGAACATGATAATGGAATGCAGAAACATCAGCCAAGCTTAAGAAGGAAACATTTTGTAGGCATCAAGGGAAATATCCATGACACAAAATGGACCTGGGTGATTATTAATAACATTTGGGAAGAAAGTAAACCTAACAAGAATTTTCTAGAGTGGAGAAGAATGGAAGAAATGCTCTAGTGTTCCATGGTCATGAAAGGGCATTGCAAAGGATTTTGTTTTCTTGTTGTCATTGTAAATTTTTAGTGTTGTTTTCCCCAAATTGACAGAGTCAAAGGACTGACCATGGAAAACACAGGAGAGGCTTTGAAAACCATCATCTCCTGGAATTGTTCGATGCTTAGAAATCAGCTTTGAAATCAGCTTGGTGTTTTTAAACTCTGAGGTCCAGAGGTCCAAAGTCTGCAAACTTAAGGCATGCCATGGAAAGCCTTTTCTGCTGAACTTGTGCTTTTTAAAAGAATATGGACTTTCAGTTCAGAATTTCAGTCATGTCCGACTCTTTGCAACCCCATGGGCTGCAGCACGCCAGGCTTCCCCGTCCATCACCAACTCCCAGAGGTTGCTCAAACTCACGTCCGAGTCGGTGATGCCATCCAACCATCTCATCCTCTGTTATCCCTTTCTCCTCCTGCCTTCAATCTTTCCCAGCATCAGGGTCTTTTTCAATGAGTCAATTCTTTGCATCAGGTAGCCAAAGTGTTGGAGTTTCAGCTTCAGCATCAGGCCTTCCAATGAATATTTAGGACTGATTTCCTTTAGGATGGACTGATTTGATCTCTTTGTTGTCCAACGGACTCTCAAAAGTCTTCTCCAACACCACAGTTCAAAAGCATCAATTCTTCTGTGCTCAGCTTTCTTTATAGTCCAACTCTCATATCCATACACTTTGACTAGACAGTTTACTTGCATTATATTTTACTGCCTGCTCTGATAATTAAAGAGAGAGCTTCTTGTTAAAATTGCAACACATAGCTCAAAGCTAGTGGAAAGGAACGGTGTATAAAATCTATTTGATAAATTGATCTGCTGAGAGATAATGTGATGTACATAGTTTAATCTCATGTTACCCAATACTCACTCATGAAACGCATGTCTACTGATTATCATTAGCAGGTAAATATTAGACACCTCCAGTTTATTATGAGGGAAACATTAACTATCATATGGCATAAGCCAGAAACACAAAACACATTATGTGCCAGGGCCCTGTGATGTTTAATCTATCTCAACAGTTCCAAAACCCTGATAGAGTAAATAATTGTTAAAGAAAATTTTCAGAATAAAATAAAATCATGATTCACATAGAAATATAAAAGCAAGCATATTTTAAGGAATATATTTATTTATATGACATGAGGGAACCTATAGCCTATTTGAAGGAAAAGTAAAAAAGCACACAAATTCATTTGGAGCAACATGATGCTGGGACAAATTGCAAAATGGACAAAATTGGTCTTCCTCAAGTGGAGGAATTCATAGAGGAACAAAATTTGCTACCCCAAAACGTGTCTGTTTGGCCTGAGGATTAATTTAGGCTGATAATTTTCAAGACCCAAAAGACTCAGAAAAACCTTTGACCTTCCCCCAGGTGCCTGAAGAATGTAGAGGAGGACTTGACCCAGGAAGGTGCTGTCACACAGATAAGCAGGTAAGAGCCAGGTGGAATCCAGCGAAGTCTGGTAGTCAGTCCCTCTCGGGTTCCCTGGTCTCTGTCTGGCCCAATAAACACTCATTTACCAAAAGTTTGCTTCTCCATTTCCTTGCCATTTGCCTTCCCCCCACCTTGGAGTCCCAAACGACTACCTCCAGCATCCCTTTTGTCTTGAGCCGAAGATGGTATCTAAGGTGAAGACTTCCACCGTGTTGATGAGTGACTCAGTTTTCCTAGGTGTCCCCCATGTATTCATGTTATTATTAAGCTTCTGTTTGATTTTCTCCTATTAGTCTCTTTCATGTCAATTTAATTCTTAGGCCAGCCAGAAGACCTAGACAAGTAGAGAAAAAGTTCTTCCTCCCTGACAAAGTCAATTAAAATCACTGCTTAACAGGACAGAATGTGCACACCTGTAAATTACCTGCAATGTGCAGAGGGCTGTAAAATCACTCAGAGGCTATAAACAAGGCTAGAATTTGATCACCCTGAGGATTGTAAGATAAATAGCACACAGCTTTCCATTAAAAAACAAGATGTTTCCCTTATAACTAATATAAGATCGCACAGCTAATAGCTAGAGGAAAGGGGATGAAGCTAGTCTAACTTTCCTCCTGTGCACAAATTATTCATCAATATGATCCACAAAATTTTAAGCAGATGCCTCAGTGATGCTAAAATATTATCATCTTTTTGTTAGTCTGTCTCCTTTTGTGACCATATTAAGTTTTCAGATAGAATTTACAAAGTATATCTTATGATGTATAATAATATTCTTTGTGTAACTGCCATGTGTGATGAGAACAATTCTGTGGTCCTGGCTCCTTTTGGGGAAATGTTTACTGAAAATTAAAATAGTTAAGTAAAAAATAGCTTACTTTCCACTTTCTATTAATGTCTGTCAACCACAAATTGGCACTTGCCATTGGCACTTGCCGTCTACTACTATAAGGATTAAATCATGTGCTACTAAAGCTGCTGACCTTCAACACTCCCTGAAAGGAGTTCAGGTCACAAGCAGAAATGAGGCACTCTGTGCTCTGGGAAACCTGGCAGGACAGGTCCTCAGATACTTAGGTATCTTCAGGAACTGATGAGCCCAACTTTCCTATCTTCTCATATCTAAAAGCACTAAAATCCTTCATGGTGACACCTAGTCCTTGTGACTAGCAGAAACCTTCTGGGAAAAAAAAAAAAAGTACTTGATTGCAAGTACTCAAGTACTCCCCCTTCATCAAAATCATGAATGTACCAACTTTCCTCTTACTTCTTTGGAGCAGTCTTTCAGAGCTAAATGAGGTGGTTTCCCAGGCTGCAGTCCTCATTGGGCTTCAAATAACACTTAACTCATAACTTTATGTCATGCATTTTTTAAGTCAACATGTTTTTATTTCATAAATTGTCACTTTATCTTACTCTTTTAAAAACTTGAGGCAGACTCATTAAATAATTTCTTAATAAAATTGCTTTTTAACAATTAAGGGGAAAACACTGGATTTGAGGCTCTAGTCAAGGAATCTGCATTCAGTTGCATTTATGGTATTAACTAGTGAGGGAAAGGTGGACATTCCAATTAAAATATGTCTGAGTTTGTTCATCTGAAGGAAGATGAAACAAATCTCTCACATTTCTTCTAATTGCATCATTACAAAAGTATTTTAAAATAGGGTTACCTCTGTATAATTTTACTGTTGAAGGATGATTTTAAAGGGTAAAATAATAAATCTCAAGTAGATGTAAAACTAACACATGTTCAATAGCTTATTAAACTAGTTATTAACAAGAAAACTGATTAGATGTGACAACTAGTTCAAAGGAGAAACCGAAGAGGAGACATACTTCAACATCAAAGCACTGAAATGAATTTGCAAGTAGAAAGTTGGCATTTCCAAGGATTGGGGTGGGGGAGGTAGTCAGTGAAGCTCATCCAGGCAGAATTATTTGCACAGCAAGCAGACAAGCCTCATTTCCATTTCCTTCAGTTTTCTATAATTCATGGGGTTTCAAAGGCTGAAGGCAGGGAGAGGTGCAGCGGCCCCAAAGACTCAGAGCCAAAGTCAGGTAACCCCAGAGAACAAGCGCTGTGAACCACAAAGCTCAATTTTTCTTACACAAACATGTGAATTAAATATATCCTTCTTGTCATCTAAAATGAGAATGGTGATTATGATACTTTTGTGTGCTTCAATATTGAAAACCTCAATTTGTTGGCATTTGAAGTTCCTGCAACTTTACGTTTTAAGATCAGAATAATAACACATCACTTTTAGAGTGTCCCTGTGTCTGTACGAGCAATGTGAACACATCTTAGGTACCTTGAGAGGAGAGACTGCTGAGAAGGGGAGGAGGAGGGGAGGAAGGCGTAGGTGGACACTGTATTGAGGTTGATAGTTCAAAGAACACAAACTAAAAGTTAAAAGAGTTTGGACTCCATCCAATGGATAGAGAAGAATAAAGAAAAGAGCATAACTAAAGACAAATATAGTTGATGCATAAAGACCAGGGTCCAGGGAGCCTGAAGTCTACAGATCAGAAACCTCCACGTTTCATACTTGAAGGGAATAATCGGAAGGAAAAGTGAGGATTCCCTCAAGATGGAGTCAGCTTTTCACTGACTTACAGGCTACTGAAGTCTACTTTGACCATATAAATTAAAGTATGGATTATATAAAGCCTTGAATTTGTAGGGTTGACTACAGAAATCATTAGACCACATACATTTTCACTGTTGTTGTTTTTTTCTTAAACATGTACTAAACATAAACAATTTCTGATTATTTTAAGCAAAACAAGTAACTTAATTAGCTGATCTTTTCTGTGACAACAAATGGAACTTAAAGGAATGCCACGCATGTAGCAATCACTGAAAATTATGACACCAAGTCAGTCCCGTCTGGGTGACGGTGACATTTTAACACTGAGAAAATTGCTGCTTTTGAGAGAAAGTTATGATATGGAGAAACATCTTAATTATAGAGATTTAGAAATGTTTTCATCGTTATATGATTATTTGCTTGGTAAATGATGTGTTTCACACACGTAAAAAAACTTCTCACATCTTCAAAATTTTAAAACCTGTAAATGGAACATTTTAATCTATTTAAAATTCGTCTAAATGAAGAGTTTCAGATAGTTTGAAGATATTTATTAAATCTCTAAATATGTGACAGGTTTCAAAGACAACTCATTGACATCAGATATTAAGAAAATTCTTAAGCTGAATGTTAATAACTTGCATCCAGATACGGTGATCATAGTCAAGGGTGTATTCCTCCCACTTGGGTCCTTCTGTAATGAGAGAAATTTTTTTCAGCAATAAGAACTATCAATGCATGCTTACGCTAAGTCGCTTCAGTCGTGTCCAACTCTTTTTGACTCTATGGACTGTAGCCGGCCAGGTCCTCTGCCCATAGGATTCTCCAGGTAAGAATCTGAAGTGAAGAATCTTCTCCAGGGCATCTTCTTGATCCAGGGATTGAACCTGCGTCTCTTAATGTTTCTTGCATTGACAAGTGAGTTTTTTTTATCACGAGCACCACCCGGAAAGCCTGAGAACCATCCATGCTAAGTACTAAAATATATTTACTTTACGATCAGAACTTCTAAAGATGGCAGAGCATGCGACAATTATCTAGTACTTAGTAAACAAATAAAAATAGCTTTAAAAAATAGACTGCATTGTAAACTTTAGAGCAGGATTTTAAAAGATAACAAAACATACTAAACCAAATAACATATCAAAAATATGACATATTTTTATTGTATAACACACATAGCATTTTAGTATAATTTTATAGATACATATATAATTTATAAACAAATACACAGAGTTGGACTGTGAAGAAGGCTGAGCGCTGAAGAATTGATGCTTTTGAACTGTGGTGTTGGAGAAGACTCTTGAGAGTCCCTTGGACTGCAAGGAGATCCAACCAGTCCATTCTGAAGGAGATCAGCCCTGGGATTTCTGTGGAAGGAATGATGCTAAAGTTGAAGCTCCAGTACTTTGGCCACCTCATGCGAAGAGCTGACTCATTGGAAAAGACCCTGATGCTGGCAGGGATTGGGGGCAAGAGAAGAAGGGGACGACCAAGGATGAGATGGCTGGATGGCATCACGGACTCAATGGATGTGAGTCTGAGTGAACTCTGGGAGTTGGTGATGAACAGGGAGGCCTGGTGTGCTGCAATTCATGGGATCGCAAAGAGTCAGACACAACTGAGCGACTGAAATGAACTGAACTGGATACATATATCAGGAGACATTTTTATTTAGAGTATATGGTCAGAATTGCTCAGAGACTAATATAATCCAGCTTCTGAATATTAAAGGCTTTTCCAACATTATAACTTTTTTTTTTCAAGTAGATTTCCTGAAACATACTCTTAGCTTTGTTTCAGTATTCTATTCTATTGAATCTATCTCTGGAGTTTGCTCAAATTCATGTCAACTGAGTCAGTGATGCTATCTAACCATCTCATCCTCTGCCACCTTTTTCTCCCTTTTGCCTTCAATCTTTCCAAGCAACCGTGGTGGCTCGGAGGGTAAAGCGTCTGCCTGCAATGCAGGAGACCTGGATTCGATCCCTGGGTGAGGAAGATCCTCTGGAGTAGGAAATGTCAACCCACTCCAGTACTCTTGCCTGGAAAATCCCATGGACAGAGAAGCCTGGTAGATTACAGTCCATGAGATCACAAAGAATCGGACACGACTAAGCGACTTCACTTCACTAGCTTTAAAAGAGTTTAGATTCTGATTCTATTATTCTGTCTTTTCCTTAGGTAATAAAATATTAAATCTAGAACCTTAACTCAAAAGAGAATAGGTACATACATACACATGCACAATGCATATATACATATATATATATATATATTCACACTCAATAAATACCACCAGACATTAACCAAAAGTTAGCTGAGTCTTCAGCAGGTCACCAGGCCCCTTGAGCTTTAAGTAAGTTTTAGTACAAATTTCAGCAAGTAAACCAGAATATTCTTTATTCCCCTAAGATATTTTAACTGACTCCAAGAACCACCCAAACTACATCCAAAAACTTTCCATTTCTCTACAGTCTGCATTTATGTCTTTTCCCTAAGATATCACCCCCCATGATTATAACCATAGGGATTCTCCTTTATTCAACAGCAATTGAATAAAACGTATCCTTCATAAAGACTGGAAATACACATATAGGGGTATAATTTAGATATCTATCCTGTTTATATTAATGTTTATGAACATTTATTTATATATAAATACATATTTATGAATATACAGCCAACTCATTGGAAAAGTCCCTGATGCTGGAAAAGATTGAGGACAAGAGTAGAAGTGGGTGACAGAGGACAAGATGGTTGGATGGCATCATCACCTCAATAGACATGAGTTTGCACAAACTCCAGGAGACGGTGAAGGACAGGGGAGCCTGGTGTGCTGCAGTTTAGGAATTGCAAAGAGTTGACCATGACTTAGTGACTGAACAACAACATTATTTATCTAAATGTTTATAATCTATCATTTATATATATTTATCAAGATAAATATACATAAATAAAGCATACATATTATTTATAAAAATATATGTGAACAATAACAGATTTATGAAAATTTACCTGAAAAAGATGAAACATTGCCTTATAAAGATCAATTCCACCAGCACCATTGTATTTCACAGGGTATTAAATGTACTGTAGAAAGTTTATTTTTTCTGCACAGTTGATCTGTTCTGAATTCAGCCAATATTTTCTCACTTGAGTTAAAAACAATAAAACATTGGTCATCGTCCTTGAGTCTTTGATGGTGTCCTTTCCTTAATGACTCTTTTGTGTTGTGCTATAAAATGGCTATGGTGCACTTTATCATATAAAATATGGTATAAATCAAACAAAGTTTGGCTAAATATGAGTGTTAGATACTTCAGTTATAAAATAAAGATCATTAATTTTCCTGACTAGTGGAGGAGAGATTGGAAGTCTCTTTGACTTTCGTATTTAATGCAGATAGAATTCAACAATCAATCAAGAGAAAACTTTGTGTAGATGGAGTTTGAGTACACTGTGGACATAATGAAATGAAACATGAAGACAGGAATATGCACAATCACCAGAGCTAATAAATTGTCAAGTAGATTACATTGTATAATGATCATTAATTAAAATTAAAAAAATAAATTTGAGTTCTGGATAGAATTGACACAGGAAAAACTTTCATCTCAGATACACTTTGAAAAGACTCCAAGGCAAATGTCATGTCCTAAATTATCATGTAGCTGAAGGTCAGTGCATACCTGTCTCGAGACTACCTTCCCCAACCTCACTCACACACATATTTGCAGACACCCAGCATCTATGACCCACATCTGAACACAACGTCCCACTTGGAGCACATGGACGGGTCATATTTGCACACATATATTTTCCAATATAAATTTACCCATCTGAGATTCTAGACGCTTCCTAAGTTTCTGTCCTTGAGATTGCACTTTCTGACTTCATTTTAGTGAATATTCTGATAATAAAAACATCCTGGTTTTTGCTAAGCTAAGATCCAACCAGTCCATTCTGAAGGAGATCAACCCTGGGATTTCTTCGGAAGGAATGATGCTAAAACTGAAGCTCCAGTACTTTGGCCACCTTATGCGAAGAGTAGACTCATTGGAAAAGACCCTGATGCTGGGAGGGATTGGGGGCAGGAGGAGAAGGGGACGACAGAGGGTGAGATGGCTGGATGGCATCACGGACTCAATGGACGTGAGTCTGGGTGAACTCCGGGAGTTGGTGATGGACAAGGAGGCCTGGCGTGCTGCGATTCATGGGGTCGCAAAGAGTCGGACACGACTGAGCGACTGAACTGAACTGAATTGAAGACCAATAGCTCTGCATATAAGTTAAATAAGCAGGGTGACAATATACAGCCTTGACGTACTCCTTTTCCTATTTGGAACCAGTCTGTTGTTCCATGTCCAGTTCTAACTATTGCTTCATGACCTGCATACAGATTTCTCAAGAGGCAGGTCAGGTGGTCTAGTATTCCTATCTCTCTCAGAATTTTCCACAGTTTATTGTGATCCACACAAAGGCTTTGATTGAGTCATTGGAAAAGACTCTGATGCTGGGAGGGACTGGGGGCAGGAGGAGAAGTGGACGACCGAGTATGAGATGGCTGGATGACATCACGGACTCGATGGACATGAGTCTGAGTGAACTCCAGGAGTTGGTGATGGACAGGGAGGCCTGGTGTGCTGCGATTCATCGGGTTGCAAAGAGTCGGACACGACTGAGTGACTGAACTGAACTGAACTGAAGACCAATAGCTCAGTTGGTAAAGAATCTGCCTGCAGTGCAAGAGACCCTGGTTTGATTTCTGGGTTGGGACCGTTGGGGAAGGAATAGGCTACCCACTCCAGTGTTCTTGGGCTTCCCTTGTGGCTCAGTTGGTAAAGAATCTGCCTGCAATGTGGGAGACCTGGGTTGGGAAGATCCCCTGGAAAGGCAGAAGCTGTCCACTTCAGTATTCTGACCTGAAGAATCCCATGATCTGTATAGTCCATAAGGTCGCAAAGAATCAGACACAACTGAGTGACTTTCACTTTCAAAAGGCTAAGGAAATGTGTGTACATGTATGATTATTTCTTAAAACTGAGTTTGAGTGAATAAATGAATAAAAAGGAAAACAGTAGAAAAGGTTTGGTTTTGTACCTAATACTTCTTCCTTAAGATCAATAATTTATTAAATCACTCTTGTTGACATTGTGAGTTGTATAAGAGGATAAAGGGGATGAGAGGACTTTTGCTTTCTTGTCTGGACTGTTCTGTTTCCCAATGTGAAAGCACATGAGAAATAAGATGGGCTCTAATCACTCCTTAAACTAGACACTTGATCCAAAGAATAAATTAGAATCCTTCAGACAGCCTAAAAATAGATGTTTTTCTCTAAGCTTTATGAGATTAATTTAGGCCTAGAATTGAATTTTTGCTGATCACCAAAACCTGCCCTTAAACCTAAAACCCTGTGACTAACAGCAAACAAGGAACGCAATATTGTAATAGTCTTAAACTGGGTATTCATTCACAGAAAAATAACATGAAAAAAAAATCTATACCCATATCTGAATTAATCATACTAAAACTGAAGCTCCAGTACTTTGGCCACCTTATGCGAAGAGTTGACTCATTGGAAAAGACCCTGATGCTGAGAGGGATTGGGGGCAGGAGGAGAAGGGGACGACCGAGAATGAGATGGCTGGATGGCATCATGGACTCAATGAACGTGAGTCTGAGTGAACTCCGGGAGCTGGTGATGGACAGGGAGGCCTGGCGTGCTGCAATTCATGGAGTCGCAAAGAGTCGGACACGACTGCGCGACTGAACTGAACTGAACTGAACTTGAATAAAGTACTGACTTTTTCTTAATTGAGAAGTACAATAACTTTTGTTGTTATTATTTAGTGTCATGTCTGACTCTGGTGACCCCATAGACTGTAGCCCTCCAGGCTCCTCTGTCCATGGGATCTCTAGGCAAGAATACTGGAGGGGTTGCCATTTCTTCCTGTAGGGAATTTTCCTGACCCAGGGATCCAATCAGAGTCTCCTTCATTGGCACGTGATTCTTTAGCACTGAGCCACCAGGAAAGCTCAAAAAATAACTTTTACCAGTGTGAAAACACAACATTTCACATTGGTGGTCTTAGAAGTATAACTAGACTGAGATACACAACTTTTTAAAATCCTGGGGTTTCTTTTTTCAGTCTTTTATAGAAGCAAAATAGGAAGTAACACTCTTCAGCATTCTGGAAAAAATAAAAGAAACTACTGTGGAAGATTGAGGGTAAAAATAATCTTTTCCACTTATAAACATGGAGATTGCTTTCCACTTGGGTAAAGGGGACTGCATTACCTTTCTGTTCAAGCACTGAGTCCCCAGAGAGGCTGAAGCAGTTATCCACAGTCATAGGGCAGAAGTGTGGACACAAGCAGAGCTGGATGAAGACTGATGGGGAACCCAGCTCACCACCTGCACTGCCACCTCTTTGGCCCTTAAAATTGAACCAGTCTTCCCTGGTGGCACAGTAATAAAGAATCTGCCTGTAATGAAGGAGACACAGGTTCAAACCCAGGGTGGGGACGATCCCCCGGAGAAGGAAATGACAACCCACTCCAGTATCCTTGCCTGGAAAATATACAGACAGTCTACAGGCAGCCTACAGTCCATGGGGTCACAAAGAATCAGACACAACTGAGCACACACCCACATACATTAAAATTGCAGTGGCACTTTGGGAGTCAACACAAAGTTGCATGCCTGACACCCTCAAATGGCACTTCCAGATCTCCAGAACTTCTGTAATCAACTGGCAAAGTCTGTTTGTTTACATGTGAGGATGAAAGCAGAAGTCTTAGGAAAGTGGGTTTGGCTCTCAGGAATAAATAATATCACATGTGTTATGACTTCAATTATTAGTTTGGGGGAGTACATTAAATTTGTGAAGTTTGCAACATGGCTACTGGGGCTTTAATAATCAGAGACCATGTAAATCTGATTTGGAAGTATTTCATCTTATAATACATTTCCTGTTGGAGAGACAGGATTGCAAGCAGAATACATAAAGACTTTGCCTGGCTGGCAATGCATTTATTTGATAGACTGATGTGTGTGATTCTGGGTATCACTATCTCTTTTCAAAAAGAAGAAGTGATCCTATGACATTCTTCACATCTATTGAATTCCACCCAAACTGTGTTAGTAAGATGATCAAGGCTCTTTGGGATTGAGGTTGACCTGAAGCAAATTGTTCCCTAAAGAAACCTCTCTCGTCTATAGCACACATTTCAACTGTGCTTCCTGTTCTCAAGGAAAAGGTAAGCGAAATCAATAATTTGGCTCAGTTCATCTCCTGACAGTATTTGAGTCTGATCTTAAATCCCTGGTGGTTCAGAGGGTAAAGAATCCACCTGCAATGCAGGAGACCAGGGTTCGATCCCTGGGTCAGGAAGATCACCTGGAGAAGGAAATGGTAACTCACTTCAGTATTCTTACCTGGAGAATCCCAAGGACAGAGGAGTCTGGCAGGCTACAGTCCCTGGAGTCACAAAGAGTCACACACACCTGCATGACTTTCACTTTCACTTTTCATCACCTGACAGTGTTTGAGTCTGATTTTAAATGAAGGGTGATGGCTCAGTGTGGGGTGGACAGGTGGTGGAGAACATGCGTGCACACCCCTCCCCACATCCTCTGGGGCAGGCCCTGCAGTGTGAGTATAGTGGAGCTCTGGCCACTCCCATGCCCAAGAGGCTGAGGTGCCACCTCACGGAGGGCCCAGGTGACAGTGATGGAGGCTGGCAGTCTAGTCCCCATGTGTCAGCCCCTCCTCACCTGAGATAAAGGCCAGGGGATTTCATGTGAAGGATGGAAAAAGAGTCAAGACATCTGGGGAAATGGAAACCAGTCACTGTCTTATAGATTTCAAAACAAAATCTCCCTAACTGATGAAATGAAAATTAGGTTTATTGGGAAGAAAGACATGGGGATAGAAAACTATCAACCATCCTGTTTTAACATGAATCAGTTCAGCTTAATTCAGTTGCTCAGTCGTGTCTGACTCCTTGTGACCCCATGGACTGCAGCACAGTCCATCGCCAACTCCCGGAGTTTACTCAAACTCATGTCCATTGAGTTGGTGATGGATGCCATCCAAGCTTCTCATCCTCTGTCATCCCCTTCTCCTCCTGCCTTCAATCTTTCCCAGCATCAGGGTCTTTTCAAATGAGTCAGTTCTTTGCATGACGTGGCCAAAATATTGGAGTTTCAGCTTCAGCATCAGTCCTTCCAATGAAAATTTAGGACTGATTTCCTTTAGGATGGACTGGTTGGATCTCCTTGCTGTCCAAGGGACTTTCAAGAGTCTTCTCCAGCACCACAGTTCAAAAGCATCAATTCTTTGG
Organism: Aepyceros melampus; assembly: GCA_006408695.1. Lineage (NCBI taxonomy): Eukaryota > Metazoa > Chordata > Mammalia > Artiodactyla > Bovidae > Aepyceros > Aepyceros melampus. The sequence continues at coordinate 63,515 of SJXQ01000156.1, forward strand.
ACTTGGTTTTCTTTATAGTCCCACTATAACATCCATACATGGCTACTGGAAAAACCACAGTTTGACTAGACAGAATATTTTGGGTTAAAAAATGAAGATGGTAGGTTTTCATCCATGTGAAGACTCAAAATTCTATCAGCATTTGCATCAGTAACAATCAAACTTCCATATTCTTACAGGTGATGAGTCTAAATTTTAAAATCAATTATTAAATTATTGAAAAGGATCAAAGGAAAAAGACAAGATAAAACAAGAGGTTTAAATAGTGTGCAATTATCATCACTAATTTGTTGTTCAGTTGCTAAGTTGTGTCTGACCTTGTAAACCAATGAATTGCAGCACACCAGCCTTCCCTGTCCTTCACTATCTCTCAGGGTTTGCTCAAACTCATGTCAATTGAGTCGGTGATGCCATCAAACTATTTCACCCTCTGTCACTCCCTTCTCCTCCTGCCCTCACTCTTTCCCAGCATCACAGTCTTTTCTGTTGAATCAGCTCTTTGCATCAGGTGGCCCAAGTAGTGGAGCTTCAGCTTCAGCATCAGTCCTTCCATTGAATATCCAGGGTTGATTTCCTTTAGAATTGACTGGTTTGATCTCCTTGCAGTCCAATGGACTCTCAAGAGTTTTCTCAGCTTAATTATTACTATTAATAATTCACTTTAATAGCAAGCTTATTTCTCTTACTATAATTGTCATAACTGACATTTATTAAAGTGCTTTCTGAATTCATAGTAAGAGCTGAAAGACCATTAGCTGAAAATATGTTTAAAAGGACAACTCATAAAAAAATAAAACAAAACAAAAAACTCAAGTCACTGTTTCTTTGCCTCTCCCAGGTCCTGAGTGCCCTCCCCACTGGAGTCTCCTGTGAGCTTTCTTGGCAGACTACGCTAATGGTGGGCCCCTCAGAGTTCACTGCAGGAGGTGACACATGATGCTAATGATTACCTGGCAGGGGTGCTGGGAAAATTAATTAGAGCTTGTGAAATGCTCTAAAGATTTAAAAGAACTTTAGATGTAAATGTACATCATTATCATTCCCCAAGTGGACTAATTTGTTCATTAGACAGTAAGTCGATGGATGTTCTGGTCTCCAAGAGCCATAGACATTTATAGATGACTTCCCTGAACCAAGGCTCTCCTATGAAGATCCAGCACCCACAGCTTTATTCTCTCCTTTAAAGAGTAGTCATTCTGCAGCCAATAGTACTTAAGTGTGAAGCTCCTGTCAGCTGATGCACTTCATGCTCCATTCTTTGAGCGCCCATGTGCTGGAGTCTGCGTGCTGGATGCCTGGGGACCCAGGATATGACCTGACAGAACGCAAGAGAAGATACTTAAAGACCTGTGCTCATGCAGCCTATGATCTAGGAGGAAGGATTTGGCACGTAATTATTTATCATTCTGCCATCATTTTGGAAAGTGCTTCTCCGATGGCTCAGCAGTAGAGAATCCACCTGCCAGTACAGGAGACAAAAGAGACTCAAGTTCTAACTCTGGGTCAGGAAGATCCTCTGGAGGAGAAAATGGCAACCCAGTCCAGTATTTTTCCTGGAAAATCCCATGGACAGAGAAGCCTGGTAGGCTACAGTCCGTGGGGTTGCAAAGTTGAACATGATTAAGCATGCATGCATCATGTTGGGAACCACATCATAGAACCAATTCAGTGCTGTTGGAAGCAAGAAAAAGAGTTCATTCATTGCCAGAGACCATCCCACATAGAATCCGAGAAGGATCTGGATCAATTAGAGAAGTGGTTGTGAAGAAGAACAGTGGATTGAATTTAACAAAGGACCAGGAGCCCAGGGAGCCCAGTCTGGGTACCAGGAAAGATGAAGAGTTTGGGTTAGCTAAATTTTCCAGGAGACGCTTTCAATTCAGTTAAGTCACTCAGTTGTGTCCAACTCTTTGCAACCCCATGGACTGCAGCATGCCAGACTTCCCTGTCCATCACCAACTCTGAAACCTGCTCAAAATCATGTCCATCAAATTGGTGATGCCATCCAACCATCTCATCCTCTGCTGTCCCCTTCTTCTCCTGCCTTCAATCTTTCCCAGCTTCACAGTCTTTTCTAATGAGTCAGTCTTTCACATCAGATGATTAAAGTATTGGAGATTCAGCTTCAGTATCAATCCTTCCAATGAATATTCAGGACTGATTTCCTTTAGGATAGACTTCTTGGATCTCCTTGCAGTCCAAGGAACTCTCAAGAGTCTTCTCCAACACCACAGTTCAAAAGCATCAATTCTTCAGCTCTTACCTTTCTTTATGGTCCAACTCTCACATCCATACATGACTACTGAGAAAACCATAGTTTTGACTATATGGATTTTTGTCAGCAAAGTGATGTCTCTGTTTTTTAATATGCTGTCTGGGTTGGTCATAGCTTTTCTTCCAAGGAGCAAGTGTCTTTTAATTTCATGGCTGCAGTTACCATCTGCAGTGATTTTGGAACCCAAGGAAATAAAGTCTGTCACTGTTTCCATTGTTTTCCCATCTATTTGCCATGAAGGGATGGGACCAGATGCCATGATCTTTGTTTTCTGAATGTTGAGTTTTAAGCCAGCTTTTTCACTATCCTCTTTCACTTTCATCAAGAGGCTTTTTAGTTCCTCTTTACTTTTTGCCATAAGCCTGAGGTTATTTATATTTCTCCTGGCAGTCTTGATTCCACTTGTGCTTCATCCAGTCTGGCATTTCACATGATGCACTCTCTGTATAATTAAATAAGCATGGTGATGATATACAGCCTTGACATACTCCTTTTCCAATTTTGAACAATCTGTTCAAATTTCTGTTTCATGTCCAGTTCTAACTGATGTTTTTTTACCTGCATACAGGTTTCTCAGGAGGCAGGTCAGGTGGTCTGGTATTCTTATCTGTTGAAGTGTTTTCCACAGTTTGTTGTGATATACACACTCAAAGGCTTTAGCACAGTCAATGAAGCAGAAGCAGTTTTTTTGTTTGTTTGTTTTTTTTTTGAAATCTCTTGCTTTTCTGATGATCCAACAGAAGTTGACAATGTTATCGCTGGTTCCTTTGCCTTTTCGAAAACCAGCTTGAACATCTGAAAGTTCTCAGTTCACGTACTGCTGAAGCCTGGCTTGAAGAATTTTGAGCATTACTTTGCTACCTTGTGAGATGAGTACGATTGTGTGGTAGTTTGAACATTATTTGGCATTGTCTTTCTTTGAGATTGGAATGAAAACTGACATTTTCCAGTCCTGTGGCCACTGCTGAGTTTTCCAAGTTTGCTGGCATTTTGACTGTAGCACTTTCACACCATCACCTTTTAGAATTTGAACTAGCTCAACTGGAATTCCATCACCTCCACTAGCTTTGTTCATAGTGATGCTTCCTAAGGCCCACTTGACTTTTCACTCTAGGATGTCTGGCTCCAGGTGAGTGATCACACCATCGTGGTTATATGGGTCATTAAGATCTTTTTTTGTATAGTTCTTCTGTGTATTCTTGCCACCTCTTCTTAATATCTTCTGCTTCTATTAGGTCCATACCATTTAGAGAGGCTTTGGGTTTTGCAAAGCTGAATGCGATGACCAGTATTAGCATCACGATAATCAATATCATTAGGAGCAGCAGCAAATTTTAGAAAATTAACCAATTAACCAGAAGTGCTATGAAATGAATTAATTTGAGGAGACAGTGATTAGAGATGGGAAGATGGGTTAGAAAGAACTAAATCAATTATTTTTTCAATTGCTGATTCATTTCATTTCTTGAGGAAATCATTGTTTATCACTGGCCCACTGTGTCTAAAGCTCATGAGACCTGTGGATTGAGAAATAAATTAGGACAGGAGAACATGTGCCAGAGGCGGATCCCAGAGTCCTACCCCAGGCTGTACAACAGGTATAAAAACAAGGAATGTTACAGAGTGTGAGATGGACACTTACCTTTTACAGTTAAATGTCAGTTAGAGTCACTCCCAAGCTGAATGTGAGTGTAAAAGGATGACATCCATCTGAAAGCAGGAACTTGCTAGAGGCATAGGCAGCTCTGGCGAAGGCAAAGAGGGACTTGGGAGAAGGGAGAGAAACTGTTCTTGCTTTACTAGTGTCTGCGGGGCCTCAAACGGAGAGAGGAAGAGATCAGCTTGGAGGTGGAAACAGAGGCCGGTCCCTGGGAGTTTCCACCTGAAAGCAGTAGATTCTGAGCAAAGGAAGATGACCATGGGCAGTACTAGGAGAGAGGAGTTTTAGAAATGTTTCCGTGGTGACAGAAAAGGGAGTGAGCAGTCAAGATGGTTTAAAATGTATTTATATGTGGAATCAAAAATATGACACAAGTGAACTTAAATACAAACAGAAACAGATTCACAGACATAAAAAATAGACTTGTGGTTGCCAAGGGGGAGTGAGGGTAGGCAGGGAAGGACTGGGAATCTGGGATTAGCAGACACTAAGAATCATAGAGACTGCAGCCATGGAATTAAATGACACTTACTCCTTGGAAGGAAAGTTATGACCAACCTAGATAGCATATTCAAAAGCAGAGAGATTACTTTGCCAACAAAGGTCCGTCTAGTCAAGGCTATTGTTTTTCCTGTGGTCATGTATGGATGTGAGAGTTGAACTATAAAGAAAGCTGAGCGCCGAAGAACTGATGCTTTTGAACTGTGGTGTTGGAGAAGACTTTTGCGAGTCCCTTGGACTGCAAGGAGATCCAACCAGTCCATTCTAAAGGAGATCAGTCCTGGTGTTCACTGGAAGGACAGATGTTCAAGCTGAAACTCCAATACTCTGGCCACCTCATGCAAAGAGTTGACTCATTGGAAAAGACTCATGTTGGGAGGGACTGGGAGCAGGAGAAGAAGGGGACGACAGAGGATGAGATGGCTGGATGGCATCACCGGCTTGATGGACATGGGTTTGGGTGAACTCTGGGAGTTGGTGATGGACAGGGAGGCCTGGCGTGCTGCGATTCATCGGGTTGCAAAGAGTCTGACACGACTGAGTGACTGAAGTGAACTGAACTAAACGATCATATATAGAATGTATAAACAATAGGGTTCTACTGCATAGCACAGAGAGTTGTATCCAGTCTCCTGGGGTAAACCATAATGGAAAAGAATGTGTACATGTATAAAACTGAGTCACTTTGCTGTACAGCAGAGACTGGTACAACATTGTAAATCAACTATTCCTCAATAAAAATAAATAGAAATGTATTTATGTATAGTGTTATAAATTCTGTTGAGATAGCACACGTGCACAATTGACTGCATACATCTTATGAATGATGTGTCGACTTTGACACATGTATACGAGTGTCTCCACCAACCAGACACGCAGGGTGAACCCAGGACTCAGAGCCTCATGCCTTTCTGGTCCATGCCCTTCCCCCTAATATCCGTACCTGTTGCTCTGACTTCTAGTCTTCATACCTGACTGGAGTGTCATGTAAATGTAGTAACCTGTACATATTATTTTAGGCCTGGCTTCTTAGGTCTCAGTCAGCGACACTTGAGAGTTTACCTGTGCTTATACCCTGGAAAGCCGCAGTCCATGGGGAAGCTGAGGGTTGGACACAACTGAGGGACTTCACTTTCACTTTTCACTTTCATGCATTGGGGAAGGAAATGGCAACCCACTCCAGTGTTCTTGCCTGGAGAATCCCAGGGACTAGGGAGCCTGGTGGGCTGTTGTCTATGGAGACACACAGAGTCGGACATGACTAAAGTGACTTAGCAGCAGCAGCAGCAGCAGCAGCATAGCAGTATTCTCTTTCTTTGTCTTATTTTAAGAGAAACCATCATTTTGTAATCTATTATTCTGTTGAATATTTTGGTTATAGTATTTCCATTTGGGAGCTGTTGTCAATAAAGCTGCAACGAATATTTTTGGTTCTATCTTTTGATGGGCAAATAAGATCATTTTTCTTGGGTGTAAAACTAGGAATGAATTTGCCAGATTATAAAATAAGCAAAGGTTCAGGTTTAAATAAGTAGTTAACTAAAATAGTTCAATAAAGTTACACCTTCACCAGTCATGTGTGAAAATTCTGCATCGTTGTGAATGCTGGATATTGACCATTTTCTGAAGTTTATTCTAGCTCAGGGGTATTGATGCTCATCTCTTCTCTGGGCTGCAGTTTGCATCTCCCTGGCGAGTTACTGTGCTGAACACGTGTTCTTATGCTTACTGGTCGTTTGGACACCTCCTTTCTAGAGAGTCTACTCAAACCTCTGTTTGTCTTTTTCATATCAACTTCGCAATCTACAGTGTGGGCACAATTGCTAGGAAAGATACTATGAATACATCCTTTCAGGCTGTGACTTGTCTTTTTTAACTCTCTTATTAGTAGTGTTAGTCTCTCAGTCATGTCCAACTCTGTGACCCTGTGGACTGTAGCCTCCCAGACTCCTCTGTCCATGGAATTATCCCAGCAAGAATACTGGAGCGGGTTGCTATTCCCTTCTCCAGGGGATTTTCCTTGATTCAAATATTGAACACAGGTCTCCCGCATTGCAGGTAGATACTTTGCCATCTGAGCCACCAGAGAAGCCCAAGATTTTATTACTATTATTACTGGCCAGACCACACAGCATGTAGGATCTCAGCTTCCTAATCAGGGGTGGAACCTGAGCTGCCTGCAGGGGAAGCCTGGAGTCTTAACCTCCGGACAGCCAGGGAAATCCTATAAATTTCTTAAGTATCTTTTTAGGAACAGAATTTCTTAATTTTAAGTGTCCACTATGAGTCGTTTTTTGGTCTTATTTAAGATCAGGAAAGTGTGGCAGTTTTTCTTACACTGTCTTCTAGAAACAATATGGCTTTACCTTGACCATTTTAGTCTGTACTCCATCTAATTAATAATTAGTCAATTAATGTTTAACTTTCCTGTGAGACATGGATTGAGTTTTAAGTTCTCTCATATGGAAAACCATTTCTTCTAATGCTCATAGAAAAGCATCATTTTCCCTGTTTGAGGTATTCAACTATCTAGGAAAGAATTAATTAGGATCTGCACTTAGCAAGTGCTCATCAAAATGGAAAGAGTGGAGCACACTGGATCAGTGAGGGAGACTAACTGTACTACATTAATGATTCAGCACCAGCTTTGCGGGGGATAGAGGCTGGGTGCCTCTGGAGGGGATGTGTTGCCTACTAAGAAGAAAGGGGCGGGGACAAGCTGGGCCAACAGGACAGCCTCTGCAACACATTAACCTGAAGCTGCAGACAGGCTGTCTATTCGGATGGCTGTCTGCCAGGAGAGTTAACAACACAGTTGAAAGCCACCCAAAACAGGCACTGACTGGGGATCAAGCCACCCAACTCACAGAACAGCAAGGAGGACGTTGGTCTAAGGGAGACATGGCTGTCAACCCAAACAAGCTCCCTGACAGTTCAGGTGTTCAGGACCAGTAATGAGCAGCTGAATAAAGCATCGCAGAGACAGCAAACAGAGACCTTTCCAAGGTCACGCAGACCTGCACTCACATAGATTACATTTTCTATGAGTGGAAGCAGCATCTAAGCTGATGTGGGCAAGTCCGTCGTGTGGAAGAAGCGATGCAGTCAAATAAATGATTAAATTAAAAAAACCGAGAAGTTCAATCCCACTTTCACTGCTCCAATAAATATTTTTTTAATTAATCCCTGATTTTTTCAATTTTTATCTACACTTTCAAATTCCATTTACACAAAGTGTCATAATCAGAGCTGACTTACAGAGTGCTTGGCTCGATCTTTCAACAAATAATTATATACATTTTATATATCTGAATTAAACAGCACACTTAGGTTTTCTGTTAAGAAATGCAAGTATTCTGTCCAAAAGCTAAATATTTAAATTACTTCCATTTATTGTGCTTATAGAAATGTTTCTGTATTTGAAACTCCTTCTAGTCTAATCCATAAATGTCATAGTTTGGAACAAGTATATCTACATTATATATTTATAGTAGAATATATATATATATATATAAGAAAATGGCCTGAAGATATTTAATTGATGTAGAATATGGAAAGTAAATTCTTGGTGAAAAAAATAAGCTAACTCACTGGGAGCATCAGTGACCTAACCTCTGTAGACTTGCTAGGTTAATGGCCACTTGCTCACTCAGGGCCCCACTTACTCTTGTGTGTGGAAAGTCACCAGGACTTAATGGACATTTTAATTTCTTTTTTGGATTTCCAGCTGATTCCTCCTTGGCATCAGTGTATGTTTTCCTCGAAACCAGTAAAATCCTTACTTGTTCTCAAGACTTTGATGTCAGTAAATACTCTAAAAATTATTATTTCAATTTTTAAAGCATTTCTCTTAGTAACAGGAGCAGGGAAATGAAGCCTGCTTGGAACACATCAAAGTTGGTGAGGGACCCTGGGCATCCGCAGAGCTGGTGATCTGCTGAGTGAGCTGTGGACTCAAACTGGTGTATTCATGAGGAGACAGAGGGGTATCAACTGAAAATATGGAATACATGAGGTCCTTGATCTGAGTCTAAAGTTTTCCTTACGCTGGTATTTATACTTACAAGAAGAAACACTATGAACTGGAACAATTACCTGCAAATATTGCCTCCTTTCAGAGTTAATAAACATGTCATTTTTGCAGGCACACTGAAATAAACCATGTGTACAAACTGTTGGAAAAAGCTATAATGACCTGTTTTTCCTTCACCTCAGTTTTGGGGCTGATTGCATCAAATATTCAGCATTATTCTCTCCTTAAAATGCAGCTGCTTCCTACAAGTGGTATTTCCTACAAGTGAGCATATTTTATAGACATTTGCTTGAAATAAATTATATTCTCCTGAATTTTTTAACCTTTTTTATTATGGCAAATATACATAACATAAAATCCACCTTTTCAACCATTTTTAAGTGTTCCGTTCATTGGCATTAATTGCTAGGCACACACTGATGTGCAGCCATCACCCCCATCCATCTCCAGAACTGTTTCCGTCTTTGCAAACTGAAGCTGGGTACCCAGTAAACACTAACTCTCCTCCCACTCTGGGCCCTGAGACCAACATTCTGCTTCCTGTCTGTCTGGATCTGACTTCCCTGGAGACCTTCTGTAAGTGGAATCAGACAGTCTCTGCCTTCCTGTGAGTGTGCTAGTTCACTGAGTGTAATGTCTTCAAGGTGCATCCATGCTGTAGCCTGTGTCAGAATTTCTCTTTCACTCTAAAGCACATATTGTGAAAATAAGCATATATAACCCAGAACAAATACAGGTCGTGGTACAGCACTGTCAGAAAGTTCTCAGAAAATAATAAAATAAAATGAATTTACACTCCCCCAAAATGCTAAGGAGAGACTTTCAAATTGAGCTTGCCAACGAGGGGTGAAAAAGTAAAGGTTTCCTTGAAACTGGTGAGAAATGCTGACGGGAAAAATAACAATGTGAAGGATGAAGAAACTGAGGCCAAGTGTCCAGCTGTCTTCAGGAATGAAACAACTGCCTGACCAGCCCTTCCCATTGCCTTCTAGATGACCTTGAAAGCTGTGTGACCAAAGTCCTTTCCTAGGAAGCACCAGGGTTGTCAAGTCTAAGATGATCCTGGCCAAGAATCATTTGCAAATGAATGAAGTGAATTTATGTTAAAAGAATAATAGGAGAATCATTTGCAAAGAGAAGGAGGATAATTTGAATAAAATGGTGGGTTTGGTAATCATTTTCAACTAAGATTAAGAACGCAGCATTTAAAAGTTAGCACCCAAGAATGGAATCTTAATGACTAGGTCCTCACTTGAGTTCTTAAAGATTAGTGGCTGGGGAGGAGAAGCTGTTTTAAGCTGCTATCGATTTTCCAGTGTCTCTTTGAGTTACTTTGGAAGCATCCCTGGAGATTTCAGAGAAGAGGAGTGATTTTCCCTGAACAATTTCAACATCAAATGGGTGCACATTACCTGAGGCTCCCACAGTGCTCTAATCCAGTGACTGTCAAAGGTAAGCATCTACCAGGATCACCTGGACTTTAGGTACACACACGTCACCGTGCCAGCCACTTTTTGATGCAGCCGGTTGATTGTGGGACAGGAAACCCCCCCTTTGAAAGTCTTGAATGATGCTCATACTTCCAGACATGAGAAATGCTTCCAGAAGCTCTACTCCATCAGGTAACACTCAGCTCAGCAGAGTTAATAGTTTGAAATATGGACCCTGTCTTTCAAAAGTTAAAAATAAAAGCTAGCATATACTATTGAATGAGAGCACTGGATAGCAATGAAAACACTTCAATAATATTTATGCTGAAATGTATACTGTTATATTTTTACTGGGGCGTCCCTGGTGGCTTAGATGGTAAACAATCCGCCGGCAATGCAGGAGACCAAGATTTGATCCCTGGGTCGGGAATATCCCCTAGAGAAGGAAATGGTAACCCACTCTAGTACTCTTACCTAGAGAGTGCCATGGACAGAAGAGCCTGGCGGACTACAGTCCATGGGGTCACAAATATTTTTTACTGCATGCTTGGCTTCTAGGCAAGAGCCTGTAATTTTTGGATTTTCTTAGCAGAATATTCTTAAAAGATTTTCACGTATTATCAAATTTAATACCATATCAAAAAAAGGATCTGAAAACAGGGAACTTGGAAAACAGCTTTTAAATAATAAAGACTTACTCTCAATTATAGGTTTTGAAATCTTATTATTCAGACTATCTCATTGTCAACAGCTCAAACACTTCAACTTCAGGAATGCTAGTGACAGACACACAGTGGGGAGAATTATCAATATTTTAGCCTTTATATATTGTGAATAAACCTGTAATATCAAAGTATCTTAAAACTTACGAAGCCAGTGATATTTCCAAAGGTCAGCCTGTCTCTTGAAAAGGCCTTCTGGATAATAGTGAATGTTTTGTTATGTGCCCTGGTACAGTTCATTCTCATCAGCCACCAGAAGAATATAATCTAGATGTGAAGGAAATGCATGACTGGGGTGGTAAGAAGATGGGGTTATTGAAAGAGCAGTGATTGCAGATTCAATACTAAGTTTGCACAGTACCTAAGATAAAGCTCTGAAATTCTTCATTCTGTAGCCGTTTTGGTCTTATCATGTCACACGGAATTAACCCTGCAGATATTCAGAGGCACGATATTTATCGATGGCATTTTACTCCATCCAGTTCCCCATGTTGTCATGGCAGCAGGGCAATCCCAGATACTGGAGAGAAATGAGAAGTCAGGTTCTGGGGTCATGAAATCTTATGATGTTTGGAGTCAAGCAGAGGGGAGGGTGCATGGATGCTCTCCTCTCTCTCTTGACCTTATCAGGACCAGACTAAGGTCACCCCAAATAGGTTAAATATAGAAAATATGATTCTCATATTATGTTTTTTAAATCCCTAGAGAACTATTCACAAATTTGTTCCTTTTAATGAAAAAACAGCAATGTCTTGATTTTCTTTTTGATTACTCGGTGGAAAATCTAAACATATTAATATATGTAGGAAATAAATGCATGCATGTATCAGTCATGTCCAACTCCGTGCAACCTCATGGACTGTAGCCCTCAAGGCTCCTCTGTCCTTGGAATTTCCCAGGCAAGAATACTGGAGTGGGTTGCCATTTCCTCCTCCAGGGGATCTTCCTGACCCAACCTGCATCTCCTGCACTGGCAGGTAGATTCTTTACCACTGAGTCACCTGGGAAACCCCATTAAATATATGATATATTGGTAAAAACATATCAGAAGTTATTCTTAACATCTGGGTGGTAAATGGAGCCATTACCTGTACTATTGATATCTGGAAAACTTTAGTGATGAAAAACATGGACTTATTAAAATAATTTAATCTATATTTTTGAACATTGCAATATTTTAAAAAGTAAATGATATGAATATGAGTTTATCAGAGCAGTCATATAATTTCCAGTGTGGTAAATGTCTCATGTGTTGTACAGTTGTCTTTGCTTTGATCTGTGTAATTGAATTGTAGCTGACTTTTTTTTTTTCAAATACTGTAAGAACAACCTGAAAGTGTCTTGTCTTCTTTTGAAGTTCTATGCTATTAAGTTTCCTAATTTGAATGCATCAGGATTAATTTGTACATTAATAAAACATATAAACTGACTCTATTATCCAAAAGATAGTCAAAGTGGCTTACAGGCAACATGTGTTCTGGGCAATAAGATGAAGTATTAGGTTGGGGGAAATATTTAAATTGAAATGTCGGTTTTAAAACTCAGTATATTTTTTAAAGGTGGATTTATTAATTATTGTTATATCATTCTAAAAGTCAGAAGCATGCTCACTTCAGTTTTAATGTTATATATTCTTAAATCTTGATTGTGAGTCATTTTCAGTTCATAGATAGGAGTTTTCCTGGAAAAATTAGATGGGAACGTACTGGGTTTCCCGAACATGGAGATTTGCCATAGGATGGACTCAGGTGCACAGACTAGAAAGTTCAGGCCAGCTGAGAAAGCTTCCCAAGTCCCCAGGAGCTTTTGAAACAGGCAAAGCTGATTGTGATCTTACTAGAGAAACTTTATTGTTAAGATGTTCACACCAGCATACTCACGTACACCTTCGCAGCTAAGTAGCATCACTTAGTCTGACAGGATTTGTTTAGTTTATCAGGTTTGTGTCACACAGCATGCTCCAGGTGCCTCTGAAGTCAGCCCCTTCTCTTCCTCTCTATCCAAACCCCATCTGCTTCCTCTCGCTGTGCATTAGTTTTGCGTGTTCTAGAACTTCAGAGAGATGAAAACATAGTCTGTGTTCTTTGGGGTCTGACATTTTTCCCTAAGCTCTGTACTCCGAGATTCACCCATGTGTGTGTGTCTGAGTAGTTTGTTCCTCTGCGTCGCTGGGTGATATTCTGCTTTGTGACCCTTCTACACTTTTCCTTTTGGTTCATCTATTGATGAACGTTTATGTTGCTTCCAGTTCTGGCTCATCATGCCTAATGCTCACTACAAGTAGTGCCCACGTGTGTGTGTGTGTGTGTGTGTGTGTGTGTGTGTGTTTCTAAAATCTGCACACGCTCAACCTGGGTGTTTTCAATGCTCTCGAGTTAATAGCTCAAGACAGAAGTTCTGGATTGCATGGTAAAATGTTTTTTCTTTGGGGAATTAATGTCAATAAATCAGGAAATGTTCCTCGTGTTTTGGGGAGTAATTTAATGTTTTATGCAGTAACTCTTCATGCTTCCGTTTTAGGAGTATCTATTTCTCCTTCTCGTGAAGCTATTTGTGGTATTCCACTATTGTCTTCATTGTCATGATCTGTTTTACCTCTGCCTTTTAATTGATGCTGCCTGTTATCTATGATGGATGTGTTCAGTTGCTTGGATGTGTTCAGTTGCTAGGCCGTGTCCAACTCTTCGTGACACCTTGGACTATAGCCCGCTCCTCTGTCCGTGGGATTTCCCAGGCAAGAATACTGGAATGGGTTGCCATTTCCTTCTCCATAATGGATGTAGATACAGGTAAAATAATAAAACTAAAATCAGAGCCCAGACTTGTGCCACTTACAGCTTTTTATCGTTTCTATTATTAATATAAAAAAGTCACTTTTATTTGTAGGATACATATTGAGAAATATATAAAGAATAATGTATAGTTCTTGAAGTATTTTCACAAATACCACATTTTTTTCACTAGTCCCACTCTATTCATTGAATTACATCAAGTAATACCACTGGTTCCTTTCCCAACCACCTACCATACTGTTGTTAAATGCTACACCTTTCATTAATATGGTTTGACAGAAACTGTAACACTTTTAGCTCAATGCTCCTTCTTCATCCTGTTGGACTTTAGCAGTGTGCGCTGACTTCTCCCCTTTCTGCAGAGAAGCAGTGGGTGGCCACTCTGGACAAAAGGACCATCTTGAAGATGCAGGAAGATGACTAAGTGACTACTGAGCTATCAAGGGATGGCAGCCCCAGGAGTTTGCTGCCAACCCCCACTTCCTGGCAGCTGGCTCATTTTATCCAAAGATGCCTGATTTATCTTGGCTCCCATCTTTGACATCATATTCAAATACTTGGGATGAGAGGCAAGAAACAGAAGCTTCAGCTGCCAAAAATTTAAAAACATTTCTAAGGCAAACAGATCTTGTATGAGTTCTCAGATGAACAGAATCATTCCCCTGCTGGAGAATCAGCACGAGGTCAACTATCTCTTAACTTCCACAGATGATCCTGATCCCTTCTCACTGCATCCTCTCCCTGGGTTTTCACCTGGACCTTCCAACAGAAAATACAAAAAGTTGGCTTGACTTTCTGATTTACATGTGAGCCTCTTTGCACAAAGCACACGTTAAAAATGACAAAATTTATAATGCCAAAAATATGAAATTTCAATTTTAAGATATCTTACATGGTCAGAAGGAACACTAATGGATCTGGAAAATCTGTGTTAAACAAATGTGATAAATTCGTGTATATAAAATAAGATTGAGCACTATTTTCCCTTCCCTTTCACAAAGAAGGGAAACAGCTAGATGGCTGATTCATGTCAATGTATAGCAAAACGAATACATTTTAAAATAAATAAATAAATAAAGAGTTGATATATTTCAGAAGAAAACCATAGAAGTCACAGAAAAAAAATAAAAGTTTTCAAAGCTTAGTTTTAAAGAAAACACAGCTCAATCACTTTCTCAGCTACAAAGTAGGACTTTTCTGGGAAAATGACAAGCATCAAACTAATTTTAAGAGTGATAATGCATTTTGTTTATATACTAGCTCAGTGTTTTTACATAGTTTCCAAAGGAACAGATTTTACTTTCACACCTCTCAACATTTTTATTAAAAATTATTCTTTTGCTTCTCAGTGACTGAATAATTGTTATTTTTCTGTCATCATGTTGCAGATTTTTTCGTATTGAACCAAAATGCTTTCCTTCATTAAGCCACAAAAGAGCTTTCATTTACAAAAAAAAAAATTCCCACTCTTTCTTGACTTGTCTGAAAGAATCTTCTGCTTTAGGAGAATATCTGACATTTTAATAGAGTTTGTCATCTTCCGTGTGTCATGATTGCCAATTAACTTGTAACCTTAGGGATGGAGCAAATTAAACTGTCTTGAGAAAGGTGTTTGTTTGGTAGTGTATCAGTGTCAATTCTGTCCACACTGTTGAACCACCATCACTCTAGTGGACAGTGCTGCTTGTTAAACACAAACCCACACACTCACCCCGCCCCCCCCAAAGAGTTGTCAATGAAGCCTTCTTATTACACAGACATTTGAAAGTATCAGACTCTTTAAATGTTTACACATTTCACTTTAAGTACTAATTTGTTTTTCACTGCTTTTACCTATTTCCCTAGCACATTTCACTTATAAGGAATCTTAAAGGAAAGAATCTTAAACTTCCATGAGCTTTACCTTAGGCAAGCCGACAGCTGTTTTATAAGCTGTTCTTTTCAGGTCTCTTTGAAGGTTTGAATGTTGTAAGATATCAAGTTCATTGTTATCATTTCCTGTTTACAACAGAACTAAAATGTGGTTATAAAGTCTAAAGATAAACCTTCTTAAATGTAACAATGAATGAAATCAAAATGCATTTTTTTCTAAAGAGTGAAAGCACTTTCATAAGAGAAAGATGAAAATTCAAAAATTAAACTGGATAAAAGTTTCATGTATAAGAGACAGCACAGAGTAGAGGTCAAAGACACTGACTCTACAGACAGGCTAGACTGATTCAGATCCTGTGTCTGCTGTCTGATTTCAAATCAGGGGCTGCGGAAGCTCTTTGAGACTCATTTTTGTCACTGGGGTGTTAAACAGCATCATTTAGTTAATATGTAGAAATTATACAGCAAACTGATAGGCAGGGTTCTACATTACTATTGGTTAAATAGAGCAAACAAAGAGATGAAGAAAAAAATGAAGTGCACTTCATTTTTTTTTTTCCATCCAAGCTCAAAAGTTCTGCTCTATTAGATTTTCCAGTTGTTTTCTAAAAGAATTATCATTAAATCGATTTTGGTTCACTTTGTTCAATGGAAGTTCATTTTGACTTCAGCTTTCCCAGTTCTGTTGTGGTGGTCCTGCATATGCAAATATAGAACTGCTTTCTTGTGTTACTTTTCTAAATGTATAAAACAAATCCATCTTTATTATTTGCCAAGAGTTGCACATCCTGGGTTTCAATCGAACGCTGTGAGAAGAAGAGAAATTAAAAAAGTGAGAAAAATGGATGCAAGTAATTTTTCAAGACCAGGCCCTCAAATGAGGCATATTTCTGGCACTGTGGGTTCTTCTGGGTAACTAGAAAACTCTCACAGCAGAAATAACTAAAAATTTTAGATCAAATAAAATATTCATCAGAGCTGAGCTTGAAAGATAGGAATGTGCTCAAATATTAAAAATAGAAATTCGATGAGGAGTGCAGCGTGTGATGCTGCCAGTCTGTTCTAACAGAGCTGCTGGGACTAAGCGAGTTGGGCTTCTTGTTTAACCCTGTGGCTGAAACAAGACATGTGTCTTAATATCAGGCAGGATCAGAAGTCAAAACAGATTTCTCAAATTTAGCAGAACCCCCAAAAGGCCACTCCCTTATTGAAATGGTGAACTATTATTACGTGCTTCAACAAAGACCTATCTTACAACAGAATCCTGAACAAGAAAATCACGGCCCAGAAAAATATATGCCTTACAGCACCATTCAATGTTCAAAACCAGTAGACGGTTTACGGAAATTTATACACAAAGCAACAACATGAAGAAAAATGACAGATTTAGTTTAAGGCTGTGCACTTTATTATAAATGCCTTTGAATTCAGTGAGTCTAGATTTGTAAAATAACCCCAATATTCTGTATCCTTCATGTGTATTTCAAAAGCATGTGCTCTATTGATTGATTGTCTGGTTTACAATTGGGTTAAAAACACAAAACACGCAATTTACCACATTAACCATTTTAAAGTATGGTAGTGGTGACTTAGTCGCTAATCATGTCCAACTCTTTGTGATCCATGGACTGTAGCTCACCAGGCTCCTCTGTCTATGGATTTCACAGGCAAGAATACTGGAGTGGGTTGCCATTTCTTTTCCACGGGATCTTCCTGACCCAGGAATCAAACCTGAGCTTCCTGCCTTGCAGGTAGATTCTTTCCCACTGAGTCCCCAGAGATTCTCATTTTAAAGTATACCGTTCAATAATACATGTACTCACATTGTTGCACAAAATCCTCAAGAACTTTTCTATCTTGAAAAATGACTAAACCCATTGAACAGTTTCTCATCCTTCCCTCTTCCTACTTACTGGCAACCACCACTCTAGGACTTTCTGCAGAGTTTCTAGGGGTTGAACTCTTAGACACCTTGCATACATGGAATCGTACAGTATTCACCTTTTTGTGTCTACCTAATTTCACTTAACCTAATGTCCTCCAGGTTCACCCATGTAGTAGCACATAAGAGGATTTCCTTCTTTTTAAATGCTGCATAACATTCCACCATTTGCTTATACTACATTTTATCCATTCACCTGTCAACAGACACTGAGGTTTTGTCTATCCTTTGGCTATTGTGAATAATGCTACAGGTGAACACAAATCTAAAAATATCTTCTTAAGGTCCTGTTTTCATCCCTTTTGGATAAATACCTGAAAGTAGGGTTACTGGATCCAACGGTAGTTCTACTTTTAATTGTCTACAGAATCTCCATACTTTTCTACAACAGCTGCACCCTTTTACTTTCCCATGAACAGTTTACAAACATTCCAGTTTCTTCACATCCTTACCAACACTTGTTATTTTCTGCTTTCATTGCCATTGGTGATGGTGTCAGTATTAGGGGTTATCTTGGCTGATGCAAAGTGATATCTCACTGAGGTGTTGAATTGCATTTCGTTGATGATTAAAGATGATGAATACATTTTCAAATGTTTGTTAACTATGTGTATATATATTTTGGAAAGATGTCTACTCAAGTTGTTCTTGTTCAATTCTATGCCATGTCCAACCCTTTGTGACCCCATGGACTGCAGCACATCAGACTTCCCTGTCCTTCACTATCTCCTGGAGCTTGCTCAAACTCCATTGAGTCAGTGATGCTATCTAACCATCTCTCCTCTGGAGCACCCTTCTCCTCTTGCTTCAATCTTTCTTAATCAAGGTCTTTTCCAGTTGGCTCTTCTTTAAGACCTACTGCTGACTCCCTGTATGACTCTATAAAAATTGTAGATACACTTTTCAACTACAGAATTGCTATTTGGTTCTTTCTTATGATTTCTGTCTTCACTGATACTCTTGATGAACCCTGTCATCATGCCTTCCTCTGTTTGCATAAACCTGGTTTCCTTCAGTTCCTGGAACATAGTGAGGATAGCTGTGTTGAAGACCTTGAGGAGTCTGACCTTTGTGCCTTTTCTACAACAGTTTTATTCTCCTGCTTTTTGGCTGTTTTTGGAGTACATTTTCTGTTTCTTTGTGTGTCTTGTTGATGACTGAACTTTTAAGAGAGCGCGTGATTTAAATGGTGATCTGTGCTCTTACCTGGATTCTGAGCCTCCTCCTCCAGGGCTTATTCGGTCAGTGCCATGGCTGGTGGGCTCAGTGGTGTCTACTTCCTGTACCCTGTGTGGCTTCCCTTCAGTGGACCCCATGTCTTCCTGAAGTGAGAACATTACAAGACTGTCAGTCTGCTTCCTCTCCAGTCTCTCTGTTAAGCTGTCTGCCTGTTGGTATTTACCAGCTGTTACCCTCCACTAATTTTCAGCTGATTGCTTTACTGTTTTCAGTAATTTTCTGGGACATACACTGTTGCACTGTCTGCAACATTTAAGTCTGGGATTATTTGCATGAGTCATCCTTGAAGTCGCTTTCTGAGGCTTGTTTCCACCCAAGGAGGGCTCGTTGCAGCCATCTCTTTTTCTAGTTTTTCTGCTCATTTTCTGTGTGGTTTATGATATGGCTTGTTGCTTTCATGGCACCTCTGTACATGCCTGCGTGTGTGCTAAATTGCTTCAGTCGTGTCCACCTGTTTGCAACCCCATGTACTATAGCCCACCAAGCCCCTCTGTCCATGGCATTTCCCAAGCAAGAATACTGGAGGGGGTTGCCATTTCTTTCTCCAGGGGACCTTCTGACCAAGGATCAAGCCTTTGTCTCCTGCATTGTTGGTGGATTCTTTACCACGGAGCCACCAGGGAAGTAAATACATCTGCTTGGGCTGTTAACAGACTTTGTCTTCTGCTCCAACTAGACAGCTGGAAGTCCTTAGTATGCACATACCTTGTTGATCAACTATGTTCTATATAAATGTGTCCATTATTATGGTTTTGTAAGTTGTTGCCCTTGGTTCAACTGAATTTTCCAAATATCATTATTAACTTTTAAAATAATAGCCAATTATTCAGCATTTTTAGGGTTATTTGCCATGTAGATTGCATGCTGGTTTCTCTAGAAGGAGATGCCCAATTGAGTTGAGGCTGGAAGGTGTCTACTGGGCGTCAAAGGCCAAGGGGCTCAGGGTGGAAGGAGAAGTAGAGGTAGAGTCAGTCTGCAAGGCCACCAGACAAGAGCCCAACCAGCCCACCAGGCCAGTGTGTGGCAACTGCATCCCATCTGAATGACATGCTGGGATCAATGGCCCTGGAGCCCTGCCCCACCGAGTCACCTGGTGCATGCTGTTCAGGGTAACAGGAGATCAGGGAACAGCTCTCTGCACCCCAGGCTGACCCCCATGTAGCTGAGAGCAGGAGGATGTCCCGTGAAGGTGCTGCCTGGTTGGGTGGCACTTGCTTTGCAGGGAAGAACCTGAGCAGTGTGTGTATTCCAGGGTCCACAGCATGGGTGGATGCATGTATGCAGTGTGTTCATCCAAGGATGCCCCGGCAGTTCTGTGATGCCACCAGGACAGGGCAGTGATCGCTGGCCGGGAGAGGAAATGCTTATAGGAGCAGCATCTGTGAGCCAAGTTTGGAAGACAAGTTTGGATTGCCACCACTTTGCAGTTCTCTCTTCTCTTGCTCCATCATTGGTTATGTCAGTGGCTTTGACAGCTCACAGATAAATCATGTGGCATTTAACATAATATGCCAGCAAATTTGGAAAACTCAGCAGTGGCCACAGGACTGGAAAAGGTCAATTTTTATTTCAATCCCAAAGAAAGGCAATGCCAAAGAATGCTCAAACTACCGCACAATTGCACTCATCTCACATGCTAGTAAAGTAATGCTCAAAATTCTCCAAGCCAGTCTTCAGCAACATGTGAACCGTGAACTCCCTGATGTTCAAGCTGGTTTTAGAAAAGGCAGAGGAACCAGGGATCAAATTGCCAACATCTGCTGGATCATGGAAAAAGCAAGCGAGTTCCAGAAAAACATCTATTTCTGCTTTGTTGACTATGCCAAAGCCTTTGACTGTGTGGATCACAAGAAACTGTGGAAAATCCTGAAAGAGATGGGAATACCAGACCACCTGACCTGCCTCTTGAGAAATCTGTATGCAGGTCAGGAAGCAACAGTTAGAACTGGACATGGAACAACAGACTGGTTCCCAATAGGACAAGGAGTAAGTCAAGGCTGTATATTGTCACCTTGCTTATTTAACTTCTATGCAGAGTACATCATGAGAAACTCTGGACTGGAAGAAACACAAGCTGGAATCAAGATTGCTGGNTGGTGAAGCTGAAGCTCCAGTACTCTGGCCACCTCATGTGAAGAGTTGACTCATTGGAAAAGACCCTGATGCTGGGAGGAATTGGGGGCAGGAGGAGAAGGGGACGACCGAGGATGAGATGGCTGGATGGCATCACTGACTCCATGGGCGTGGGTCTGGGTGAACTCCGGGAGTTGGTGATGGACAGGGAAGCCTGGTGTGCTGCGATTCGTGTGGTTGCAAAGAGTCGGACACGACTGAGCGACTGAACTGAACTTAATAAAATATAATCCAGAACTCACAGATTGGCTGCTGACAACCAAATCAGAACCAGCTTCACGTGTTCGACTCTGCAACTCCACGGACTATAGCCCCCCAAGCTCCTCTGTACATGGGATCCTCCGGGAAGAACACTGGAGTGAGTTGCCATTTCCTACTCCAGGGAATCGTCCTGATCCAGGTATTGAAGCTTCATCTCCTGTGTCTCCTGCATTACAGGCTGATGCTTTACCTGCAGAGCCATTGGGGAAGCCTCATGGTTCAGGCACATACATTAAGTTTTGATATTATGATTTTTCACAAGGAAGTTCAATTACCTGTTTTCAGAATTAAAGTTACTGTTTTGAGAGAGTTTAATGTTATTTTTCAAGGATTTCTCTTGTGTTCTGGGGAGAGAACAGTTTGTCATGTATATAATTTATGGTTTATAATTTATATCAATTATATAATTTATGGTTTTTGATTTTGTTAATTCTTTTCATTAATTCTCTTTAATTTTAATGCTTAGCCTTTAAAGAGATTTGGGAAATTATTTCCTTCTTTAAAGGTGTTCTAACTTTCCACCAACACTCACAAGCATGCACAATGCTAAGTGTCTCATGCCTGAAGTTCATGGCACTTAAATATCTATGAACAGTATGAAAGGCAAGAAGATATGACACTGGAAAATTGAACTCCACAGGTCGGTATGTGCCCAATATGCTACTGGAGAAGTGTGGAGAAATAACTCCAGAAAGAATGAAGAGACAGAGCCAAAGCAAAAACAACACAGTTATGGATGTGACTGGTGATGGAAGTAAAGTCCAACGCTGCAAAGAACAATATTGCATAGGAACCTGGAATTTTAGGTCCGTGAATCAAGGCAAATTGGAAGTGGTCAAACAGGAGATGGCAAGAGTGAACGTCGACATTTTAGGAATCAGTGAACTAAAATGGACAGGAATGAGCAAATTTAATTCAAATGATATTATATCTGTTACTGTGGGCAAGAATCTCTTAGAAGAAATGGAGTAGCCCTCAGTCAAAAAAAAGCGTCCAAAATGCAGTACTTGGATGGAATCTCAAAAACAATGGAATGATCTCTGTTCGTTTCCAAGGCAAACCATTCAATATCACAGTAATCAAGTCTATGCTCCAACCAGTAATTCTGAAGAATCTGAAGTTGTGTAGTTCTATGAAGACCTACAAGACCTTCTAGAACTAACACCCCAAAAAGATCTTTCTCATCATAGGGGACTGGAATGCCAAAGTAGAAAGTCAAGAGATACTGATCATTATATCTGTTACTGTGGGCAAGAATCTCTTAGAAGAAATGGAGTAGCCCTCAGTCAAAAAAAAGCATCCAAAATGCAGTACTTGGATGGAATCTCAAAAACAATGGAATGATCTCTGTTCGTTTCCAAGGCAAACCATTCAATATCACAGTAATCAAGTCTATGCTCCAACCAGTAATTCTGAAGAATCTGAAGTTGTGTAGTTCTATGAAGACCTACAAGACCTTCTAGAACTAACACCCCAAAAAGATCTTTCTCATCATAGGGGACTGGAATGCCAAAGTAGAAAGTCAAGAGATACTTGGAGTAATAGGCAAATTTGTCCTTGGTGTACAAAATGAAGCAGGGCAAAGGCCAACAGACTTTTGCCAAGAGAATGCACTGGTCATAGCAAACACCCTCTTTCACCAATAAAAGAGAAGACTCTACACATGGACATCAGCAGATGGTCAACACCAAAATCAGACTGATAAATTCAGTCTGATGGAAAAGCTCTATTCAGTCAGCAAAAACAAGACCAGGAGCTGACTGTGGCTCAGATCATGAACTCCTTATTGCCAAATTCAGGTTTAACTTGAAGAAAGTAAGGAAAACCATTCAGGTATTACCTAAATCAAATCCCTTACAATTATAAAGTGGAAGTGACAAATCAATTAAAGGGATTAGATCCCAGAGACAGAGTGCCTGAAGAACTATGAACAGAGGTCTGTAATCACCTTCAAGAAAAAGAAATACAAAAGGGCAAAATGGTTGTCTGAGGAGGCCTTACACATAGCTGAGAAAAGAAGAGAAGATAAAGGCAAAGGAGAAGATGAAAGATATAAGCATCTGAATGCACAGTTCCTAAGAATAGCAGTGAGAGGTAAGAAATCCTTCCTCAATGAGCAATGCAAAGACATAGAGGAAAACACTAGCATGGGAAAGACGAGAGATCTCTTTAAGAAAATTAGAGATACTAAGGGAACATTTCATGCAAACATGGGCTCGATAAAGGACGAAATGATATGGACCTAACAGAAGCAGAAAATATTAAGGAGAGGTGGCAAGAATACACAGAAGAACTATACAAAAATTATATGCATGACCAAGATAATCATGATGGTGTGATCACTCACTTAGAGCCAGACATCCTAGAATGCAAAATCAAGTGGACCTTAGGAAGCATCACTATGAACAAACCTAGTAGAGGTGATGGAATTCCAGTTGGGCTATTTCAAATCCTAAAAGTGAAAAGATGTTGTGAAAGTGTTGCACTCAATATGCCAGCAAATTTGGAAAATTCAGCAGTCCCCATGAGAATGGAAAATGTCAGTTTTCATTCCAATCCCAAAGAAAGGCAATGCCAAAGAATTCTCAGACTACCACACAATTGCACTCATCTCACATGCTAGTAAAGTGATGCTCAAAATTCTCCAAGCCAGGCTTCAAGAGTATGTGAACCGTGAACTTCCAGATGTTCAATCTGGATTTAGAAAAGGCAGAGGAACCAGAGATCACACTGCCAACATCCACTGGATCATAGAAAAAGCAAGATAATAACAGAAAAACATCCACTTCTGCTTTTTAATTATGCCAAAGCCTTTCTCTGTGTGGATCACAACAAACTGTGAAAAATGTACTGAGCGACTGAACTGAATTGAAATATCTATAAAAAATAGTGGTTTATGGGAAACAGTACATTTATCATCTCCTGGAAAGGCAAAGAAAAAGAGATTTTGCTTCTTTGTCTTTACACTTAATTTCAATAGACTCAGCTGCTGACAGTTTCATGATATTTTATCGATATGTCAACCATGACACAATCAAACTATAAACCCTTGCTCTCAGAATCAGAGAAGAGAGAGATTCCTTTTAAAAACATGATTACTAGAGATGGAGTAAGGAACTGTGCTATGAGCTGAGTGTTTATAGTGTCACACATGGACATACATCTCTAGCTTATACCTGGGGTATGTAAGTTGTACTTTATTCTATGCTAAAGGCTTAATGCATAGTGATTTCAACTACAGTGTCACCTTGGTATTTTTCCTCATAGAAATGTACCCAGTGTGGATAACTAGAGGAAGCGTATCCTCCGTAGTAGTGAGAATAACAAACATAATGCTTTACTTTTGGATAACAGTTCCATATTCCTCCAGGCAACTGAGTCCATAAGAGACAGTAACCAGGTATCTCAGAGATGTTCATATAGCAGCTGCTGTGTTGATTTCTACTCAACTGAAATATTCGTAAGATGTTGATCAAATTATCACAAAGAGCTTCCTGGCCAAAACCAAGCAATTAAATGATGATATGTCCATCTCCACTTAGCTTTCAGATAGTCCACAGAGGAATAAAGGTACTTAGTTTCTGAGAGTTCTGATTCACTGAGTACAAAGTAGCTGTTTAATGAATCTAAAGCTGCTGTTTCTTAATGCAATGTCCTTGGCAACTGAGTCCATAAGAGACAGTAACCAGGTATCTCAGAGATGTTCATATAGCAGCTGCTGTGTTGATTTCTACTCAACTGAAATATTCGTAAGATGTTGATCAAATTATCACAAAGAGCTTCCTGGCCAAAACCAAGCAATTAAATGATGATATGTCCATCTCCACTTAGCTTTCAGATAGTCCACAGAGGAATAAAGGTACTTAGTTTCTGAGAGTTCTGATTCACTGAGTACAAAGTAGCTGTTTAATAATCTAAAGCTGCTGTTTCTTAATGCAATGTCCTCAAGGAATCGCCATATCCTCCCACATCTCCTGTGATTTTTTTTAACGAACACTGCTGCTGCTGCTAAGTCGCTTCAGTTGTGTCCAACTCTGTGTGACCCCATAGATGGCAGCCCACCAGGCTCCCTCGTCCCTGGGATTCTCCAGGCAAGAGTACTGGAGTGGGGTGGGTGGGTCCTAGACGCCAATAATTCATTTACTGGCCACTTCTCTTCAACCCCACCCCGCATCCAAAGAATGATCGAGTTATACTAATTAACTCTCAAAATCAGTCTGGAATGAGATGAGGCCTGCCTGCATCGTTGCAGGCCCCTGTTCTCAGCATCAGTGTCTCAATTTCCTGGTCTCCGATGCACCCCACCCCCCTTATCACTATGAGGCCACATGCTCTGCATTTCTCATCACTTCATCATACCTGCTTTTTCTAAACCCTTTTCCAGGCTGTTTGGAGCTGAATTGTGTCCCCTTAAAGTTTCACTTTCCTGCATTGGAGAAGGACACGGCAACCCACTCCAGTGTTCTTGCTTGGAGAATCCCAGGGAAGGCAGAGCCTGGTGAGTTGCCGTCTATGGGGTCACACAGAGTCGGACCCAACTGAAGCGACTTAGCAGCAACAGCAGCAGCAGTCTCTGTGTTGTTATAGTAACCCCAGTGCACTAGAATGTGGCGGCTTCAGAGGGAGGACACTGTTGTCATATAAAGAGACCAGGCTAGGAAATCGTGATGGCCTTTATCACGACCAGACATTTGGAATTGTCTGAAGTAATCAGCTACCAATAAAACTAATAAAGCCTGAGCTCCCGAGAGCCCTTCATCATCTCTGCAGGCTGCCTCCTAAGAGTGCTGTCCCTGTGGCTCATTCCTGTGTCCCGTTCATGGAGGGAGGGAAGATATTTTTCTACACTCAGTCTCATGCAGTGCCAATCAGTAGTTTAGAATCACAGAGCATCTGATAAAGTCTTGCTGACAAATGTCCATACAAAGTGCTAGTTAGTGGGAAATACATAAGTGCAGGGACCGGATTCTGCAGACACGTCTGACCATTTCAGAGCAGCAGCTAGAATGTCCTCTTAAGTCTCATTTTAATTTAGTTTTTATTGTTAAATTTTTTACTGGGGCTATTATCTATATAAAAAGCATTTGCAGGAAATTAAGGGAGTTATTAATAAGGAACTTATGAATAATTCAACAGAAATTATAAGAAAACAAAATACATAAAATGACAAAGAGAGGGTCATTTTTTTGGATAGTTTTTAAGGTGGATTTTCATGAAGAGATTGTGCATGTGTGCGCATTCAGTCTTGTCTGAATCTTTGCAACCCCATGGACTGTAGCCCACTAGGCTCGTCTGTCCATGGGATTTCCCTGGCAAGAATACTGGAGGCAGTTGCCTCCTCCTCCTCCAGGGGATCTTCCTGACCCAGGGATCAAACCTGCGTCTCTGAGTCTTCTGCTTTGGCAGGCAGATTATTACCACTAGCATCACCTAGGATGAAGCAAAGAGTTCATTAACTAACATCCATGTTCTATCTAAATACATAATAAAGAATTCATTGCTTATGTTTGGACTGGAAGACATTGAATATTGTGAGACTAGTTGCCTTGGCAAACATCTCACGTACCCTAACTCAGCATGACTTTCCAGTGTAGGTCGAGAGTGAAAGCTGAGACCGTGGCTGTGGCTGCAGCAGATTCCACTTCAGGCTTAGCTGCTTCTGGTCCCCTTCTAGTGGCATTTGATATTTGGGGCTCTCAAAAGGAGCTTCTAAAGTCACCCGAGACCCAGCTGGCCAGATCTGCCATAACTGTTGAAAAGTCCTAGGACTCTGCCCTGATCAGCGACACTCAGCACCTAGGAGGACTCGTGTGCTCAGAGCACCCTGGCTGAGGGGCTCCCCTCACTAGCACTGTTCCTGCATTTGTGACAGATGCTCAGTAAACTTTAAAAAGCAAATGCAAGGATGAAAGAACTATGCTCTTCAGTTAGCTTCTTTCACAATGAATGATAAAAATATTATTCTCAAACCTTTCTCTCTACAGTGTCTCTGAATTGTCAATCATTAAATATTGAGAAGTGCTTTTGTGACTTCTGAAAAGTCATATACAATTTGATGTTTAAACATTCCCATTCGTTTTACAGTTTGAAACCTTAGACCTCAATATTAATATTCCAAATCATCAAAGGATTTCGGGCAGCGTCCTTCAGCTACCATTTTGGTTTTGATGTCAGACTGGGGATTCCTACAGACAACTGTCAACTGTCCCTTAAGGAGAAGAAAGAAATAAAATTTTTCTTTTAAGATAAATGATGAACAGAGATCTATCTGTATCTAAGGTAATTTAGTCTTCAAGAAATATGTCTCCAGGGCACTCCAGTAGTTTAGGATTGCAGTGGTGGCTGATTTAAACAATTCATGCCTCCTTGCGGATCCACTCTGGACTACTTTTTAAACTGAAAAAAGAAAATTGATCTCACTTTACAAAAGCTTTAACAACTTGAAATGTGTCAGTATCAGGACTTCCCTAGCAGTCCAGTGGTTAAGACTTCACCTTCTAGTGCAGAGGGTGTGGATTTGATCCCTGGTCAAAGGGATAATGAGTTATCCCTTATATCCAAAGGGATATAAGACATAATGAGTTCTAAATAACATGCAATGAATTCTCCATGAGAGTTATCTTCTCTAGAATGTTTTTTAGACTAGGGTGCTTGTCAAAATTTTGTTGTATTTTTTAAAGAGAGTGAGTTTAAATATTAATTTTAAATTAATGTATATATATGAATATCAAACAAAAGAAAAACACTATGGTTTAGTTGTATGTGCATGTGAGGTGGTTATAAGTAAGAAAGCTGTGGTACATATACACAATGGAGTATTACTCAGCTATTAAAAAGAATACATTTGAATCAGTTCTAATGAGGTGGATGACGCTGGAGCCGATTATACAGAGTGAAGTAAGCCAGAAAGAAAAACACCAATACAGTATACTTACACATATATATGGAATTTAGAATGATGGTAATGATAAACCTGTACGCAAGACAGCAAAAGAGACACAGATGTATAGAACGGCCTTTTGGACTCTGTAGGAGAGGGAGAGGGTGGGATGGGTTGGCAGAGTGGCAGTGTAACATGTGTGATATCATAAGTGAAATGAATCGCCAGTCCAGGTTTGATGCAGGATGCAGGATGCTTGGGACTGATGCACGGGGATAATCCAGAGAGAGGGTGTGGGGCGGGAGGGGGGAGGTGGGGGTCGGGATTGGGAGTTCATGTACACTCGTGGCTGATTCATGTCGATGTGTAGCAAAACGAATACAGTATTGTAAAGCAAAACAAACTAAAAAAATAAAAATTAATTTTTAAAAAAGTAGGTTTAAATAACTAGTCTTTTCAACAGCGGACAATTGTTGAAAGTCCACACTTTCAACAGTGGACACAAGTAAACTCTTGTTTAGCAAAAATGCTGTTTCCATGGCTTCTAGGGGATTTAATATAGTTACATTTTTTGATTCATGTCAATGTATAGCAAAACGAATACAGTATTGTAAAGCAAAACAAACTAAAAAATAAAAATTAATTATAAAAATAAATAAATAAATAGAAAATCAGTTCAATTCAAAATAAAAAAAAGTTAAGTGATCTCTACAAGGACACCTAGATGAAAATTAAACTTAACATTCGGTTGTTGGTACTAAAGCAACTGTTTTTCTCTCTAGTATATTGGAAGACTGACCATATAAGTAATGAACATACTTGACAAAAGAACTCTGACCTATGACCTTTGCATCAAAGTCAAGGACTGTGGCTTAATATTTTTGTCTTATGGTTCCAGTTCTTAACCAAGGACCAGACAGAGAAAACCAAAGATGCTGCTCCCCTTCTGGTTGGCCCCTCTCCAACTTCCCCCCAACACCCAGTGCAATTAAAACTTTAGATATTGTAGCTTTTCCATTTTTCTTTGTAGAGCTCATGGCCCCCTCTGCTCACCTTCAAGTCTCTGCCAGGACACAGGCAACCATGGCTGATTCCCCAGCTACAGCATGCTGTGAGGTCTTTGAGTAGTCTTTGAGTGGTCTTTGCTTGTTGCTTCTTATCTGTCCAACATACTCTGTCTATCAGAACTCTCTATCTCATGTTGACATAATACTGGATATAGTTTCAAATTGGCAATGAATCTTGTTTAATTCCATGATTCTTCATTTAGTTATTTGTCTCTTTACCAGTTAATTGGCAATGCTACTTTATTTGCATACCATTCCCTGTCAACAGAGTGAATGACTGAAAGATAGCTAAGTTCTAGAGCTTAAAAATTTTCCTGTACCATGAAAACCAAAAACTTCGTAATCTTGTCTATTCTACATTAATATGACTTTACCATTCCAAAAAATAGTAAATAAGTCCCTGGGAAGGAAAATGTTGCAAGTAATGTTCTTGTTAACAGAACTTTTTAAAGGAACCAGCAAGTTTTCACAATGTGATTCTTCCTAGCCACACCTCACATTGGAGGGCACACCTTAAACCACACAGTAAAATCCCAATAAATACCCCAGTGTGGCCCTACTTCCTTTGAAAATCTATAGGCACTGAACTGTCCAGGAGTTGCTTTGGAGACAATTCTAACATCATCAACTATGACTCTTTACTTTCTTTATCCCTTCTAATTTTTTAAGTTTTGTTTATAATATTTCTATAAGCAGAACATCTATATTTCTCTTTGCTTTTAAAAAACAAAATAATCGTAAATTTTTCTAATATTTGCAAGTTATGAGCTCATTTTCATGTTAGATTTTTGAAAAAAAAGAGCAAACACCCTCTCAGTGTGCCACAGGGAGGCTGCCTTCAACAAGATAAATACCCGGCTTCCTGAGTCTCCACACAGGCAGATTCCCTCAATAACGGGCTTCATAAGTTTAAGAGGTTTTTCCTCCTGATTTTATTTTTCCTCCTTGTTTAAAATAATGACCTATTCACACACAGGCCCCTCCACCTAGGAGAACAGCAGATTCCAAAGTCTCATTATTGCTTACTATTCTCCTTTTTTTCAAGTTAACTGCTTTTGTGAAGCACTGATTTACAAACAATAGGTCTCCCTGCAACTGTACTTTCATTGGAAAGACACTGATGCTGTGAAATATTTGAGGGCAGGAGAAGGGGGGACAGAAGATGAGATGGTTGGATGACATCACCAAATCAATGGGCATGATTTTGAGTAAACTCTGGGAGACAGTGAAGGGCAGAGAAGCCTGGCATGCTGCAGTCCATGGGGTCGCTGAGAGTCAGACACCACTTAGAGACAGAACATCAAAATGGAGGCTTTAGAGCAAAGAGGAGACAGTTTCCAGGATGACAAGGGTTTCCCAGTTCTTCAGCAGTGATTTTTTCACTTTGTTTTAGTAAGGATCCTAGAGCAGCTTTTTTTTTTTTTCCAGTAGTAGGTTTCAAGATAAGATCAGAAATCTACATTTTATTTTAAAAATACTAACTTACCTAATACTTAAACTCCTTTAAACTATCCATCTCAAACTTTTTTATTATATATGCTTAAAGTAAAATATTTTGGAGTGTGTACCTCTGAGCCTATACCTCCCATGGATACATTTATTTAAAAAGAGTGATCTTGGCCTGAAGTTTTCACTTTGTTATTTTTCGGTCAGAGAAGCAAGAGTTGTTTTTGTTTTTTCCCAATGTAGGAATTTGAAGGGAGCTTTAGAATCTTCCCTTTCCTTTATTCTAACAGAGTCCAGTTGTTTTTCTTTTATGACTTTTTATTGATCATCTTTGCCTTGACTTTCCAGGTTCCCATCAGCTCATGTTTCCATAATTTGCT
Source organism: Aepyceros melampus (assembly GCA_006408695.1). Classification (NCBI taxonomy): domain Eukaryota; kingdom Metazoa; phylum Chordata; class Mammalia; order Artiodactyla; family Bovidae; genus Aepyceros; species Aepyceros melampus. Next base: position 94,148 of record SJXQ01000156.1, read on the forward strand.
TTGTTTGTCATCTGCTGTTTCCAAACTTACATTGTCTTCCACACAGCTATCAGTTACATTTTCTTTAAAAACAAAATAAAACTGAACCAAACAAGATTCTATGTGTGGAATCGATTAAAGCTTTTTTTTTTTTCACTTTTATTGTCCTCCTTTTCCTAATCCCAAGATCCATAGGACCATAAAGAGATGCCCTGAGTTGGTGTTTGGCAAGTAAGGTGTTTGTTAAGGAGCATCCTTGGAATGGGATCCTTGGAGGGGAAGGAGGGGGAGCAGATGGGGCAGTAGGAAGCTGAGCTGCCTTGGAGCTCCTGTCAGCCATGGCCACCCTGGAGGCAGCCCTGCTCCAGCTCTTAAACTTGGTTTCCACTAGTTCTCTGCATGCTGCCCCAGAAGGGACATTCCCATCCCCAGGCGAGCAGACTCTGCAACTGACACAAGCCGGTCTGTTGTCCATGCTCCCAGCAGCTCTGAAGACAGATTCATCATGAACAGGATCCAGACAGCCCATCTCCACGCCCACTCCCTCCTGGTTCAAATGTGATGATCCTCTGTTTAACGCTGGAGCCAAGCTAACATTTATACCCCAGAGACTTTCACAGAACCTGTGAGAATCAGACTTCAAGCAATGAAGCTGCACAGCTTCATGGAGAAAAGGGTGACACTGTTGCAAAAACCAGTAATTGAGAAACCAAGCACCACACTCAGAGAGTTGGAGAACTCAGATTTATTACGCCGGCAGGCCCAGAGGAGTTAACCCTCCAAGCTCTGAGCCCCAAACAAAGGGGTTACAGAATGTTTATAGACAGACTGTAGTGGGCAACACTAGCTGCTAATAGGCTGGTTTATACATGGGTTAAACCATGGTTATACAAGGGGTTTCACATGCACAGGAACAGCAGTCAAGACAGGAAGGGGGATGCTTGACCTTTACATGGACAGGTATGATTAAGCAGGTTTGCAGGGGCTGGGCAGTTGCAAACAGCAGGACAAGGGTGAGTGAGATAAGCTCCAGTTCCTAGTATAGTATGCCCCCACTTTGTGAGACTACGTGACCTACGTGATCCAGACTTTGCAAGGAACAAGCTGAGTTACAGAGGCAGAACAAGCAGGAGGTTATGTAAAATTTTAACTTTTCCTCTGCAGCACCTGCTAACTCATTTGCAGGCCAAGGCCACGCGTCCTGTCCACCTTCAGCCTGTAGATCTCAGCAGGACTGCTCTGTCCTGCTTTAGTTCATGGACTTGTTGAGAGGGCTGTCTTTATTGTAAGACTGTGACCTTACTGTATTTGTCACTCTTGTACCATGCAAGATAGTTCAGTAGTTCAAGCTGTGTATGTCTCAGAGTCACCTCAGGAGTCTGAAGATATAAACACTCAGGGGCCCTGGTCCTCCCGCAAGCCTGGCCCTCTGATCCTGTTGCTCTTCTCACAGATGCTGCTATGAGTGAACCTCTGAGAACCTTATGCAATGACAGGCAGTGAAATCCAGAGCTCTGCAGAATATTCTAGAGCATCCTGCCTCTCTTTCTCTCTCTCTCCCCCTGCACCCACCACCCCTCCCCCCGTTTTTATCTCTTGATTATTTTCATATGATTCATCATGATCTGCTCTCATGGCACATTGAGAAGATTTGTATTCTCTGATGTTTCCAAGTGTCCAGGTGTTTGGCATCTTATATTTTAATGTACAGATGCTTGATGGGAGCTAGGCCTTGCACACACTCCCCACCAATGCATGCACGGACTGTCTGATGCTTTCTGCAGGTTTAAAGTCTCAGCAGTCCCTTTGGGCATGGTAATTGTTTATAGAGATCCAGCTTGAAAGAATCCTTGTGAACAAAGTAGAGAAGAATTCTAATAAACAGGCTAGGTTTGCCCTGCTGGAATTATAAGATTCCTCTGTCTTCTAACAGAAGAGAATAGTCGTGTTAATAATATGAAAAGAACTATCTAATATCAATTTAGGTAGTCTGTGGTCTCTCACTACTGTGTAATTACCTGAACAGAAACAGAACATCCAAATAGGTTCTGACTTTGCCAAACACGTAGCCATTTCCTTCCCTGGATCGATGATCACAGGAGGGGAAAAGAACACCTGGAGGAACCAAATAATTGTTTTAGTTCTTCCCAAATCCCATCTACCAGAAGAAATTGATGCTCAAGAGAGTGATAAACATTTGCTTCACAACACAAAAATCTCATATGGAGCACACAGTGGAGATTTATGAATTAAAAGTACAAGTTATTAGACTCATGGAGCTAAAAACATTCTGAGCAATTGGAGACACAGAGAAGAAAAGATTGTGCCAAAAACAATTTTGTGTGTGATAGGGGCAAATTGTGAAATTAGGAGCTAGACTTTTAAAAACCCTGAATGCATGGCTAATATGCATACTGCAAATGTATTAATATAGCCACACCTTTAACAATGTTTTAATATGCAAAACATTCTAGCTATTAAAATAAGTTATTATACCACTCTGTATATTTTAAAACATTATAAAGATGCATAAGTTGTAATAGTGGATGAATAAAAATTTATTCTGTTGAAATAGAATATTTTAAATAAAGATAATTTCAAATGAATTGATAACTGTGACTAATAGTAAGGATTAATTTAATAAATATCAATATGTAAGCATTACCTTAAACAAATATTTCATCACAGAATAAAATGAATCATATAATGCTGGGTGGTATATATTACTTAGGCTTCTAAGTGTAAAATGTCAAATTATAACTACTTTTGGAAAATACATGTTGATTGTGTTAAATTATACATATAATATTAAATTAAGAATAAAATAAATATCAAAATAAAACCCCCAAATTTGACCTTAATAGTTATTCATTAGCCCTAAAACCAATTTCTCAATAAATTATAGAGCTTTAACTTTAAAACTAGAATTACATTTTTAGATAAGCTTTTGGGTTTTGAAATCAATTAAAGAAGTCAAGTTGAAATTATGTTTTATTTTCCTTCTACTTTTTACCTTATATTTACGTTTGGGTACATTCCATTTGTGAATATGGAATGTGTGTGTGTATAATTTGAGATCTTCCCCTGGGGGAGGGCATGGCAACCTACTCCAGTATTCTTGACTGGAAAAATCCCATGGACAGAGGAGCCTGGTGGGTCCATGGGGTTGAAAAGAGTTGTACACAACTCAGTGACTAAGCATGCACGCACAAGTGTATAATTTAATAATAATATGTAATTCACATGTATGAAAACAGTTTGATACAAAAAGTCATTCTTAAGAAAATAATACAGGAAAAATAATTTTGTCATGAAAACGTCTTATCGCTAATTGTATGTCCAGCTGAAGAGGGAGATGAAGTTCAATATTTTCTGGAGAAAATGCTCCTGTGATCCTTCTGTTTTCTCACACTTCTTACGTTTAGGTTCAGGCCTTAGACCGTAGGCGGTGAGCAGTGAGATGCGTGTTTCCTTCAAAACAGGCTGTTAGAGGTGGGTGTGCACCACATGTGCTCTGCTGCAGGTCTGTGCAGTGGGACCAGAACCCTCTGAGATGAAGTTTTGCAGAGAAGAAGCATCAACAGTCCCCTGCAGGGGACAACTTCTCTGACCCACCCAGACCATCGCTTGAATCAGAAGCGTGCCTTGCTCTATTCAGCCTTCACTCTTCAGAGTTTTATCTTCGTCCGCACATACCCTGGTCCAATCGGATTAACACAGCAACCCACGGTGATAAAGCTGGGAATACCTCGACCTTGTTTTTTTCTTTTGAAAGTTGGAGAGAAAGAGTTTTCTCGTAATTAACTCTTTTGCACATCATATTGCTATAAAATCAAGAACAAACTTTCCCTACTTGAAAGTACATTAAGCAATCCTAATTTATCTAGTTTCTGCATGGGAATCTATTTTGTTTAGCAATTCAAAAGACTCACCACTTTCTCCATAATAACAAAATATGGGGCAATGATCCTTACATGATGGCAGGAGTGCCTAAAAATGCTGAAACTAATGAAAAAGTAAATTCCTAATTCTGTGTGTGTGTGATGTTATCAAAGACCACAGGCACACGTGTTGCTGCTGCATCTTATTTAGATTTTGATTTACTGTTTCTATTTGATGATTTTATTATTTGTTTGGATGTGTTTTTTCTCTATTATTTAGTTTTCTTCTGGAGGGAGTGCTGGGCTGGTGTCTGATTCTGAGAACTGTCCTAAGGGTAAGATCACAGACATGCAGCTGGTTTACTTCGTGTACAGATTCACCTTCCAGCAATGTTTGCATTTGTCAACTCAACAAGGGCACCTAAGGGACGGTGGGTAATTAGTCCACCTGATCTCTGCCCTGGTCCTCTAGGAACTAGTAATCAGTGCTGAGGGCTATTCTCCAGAAGGTTCCAGAGTGCCTCCAGGCTGATAGGCCATTTGTCAAACATTTCCTTTATTCTGGCACAGGTGGGTACCTGGTGGTTCCTACACATGTGCGCGCACACACACACACACACACACACACTCACAAAAGTACTCAGATCTTCCACCCTGGGTCCTCCCTTGTTTCACCCTCCATATCTTTTCCTGTCCTAAAACCTTCTATTTGGGTAGACAGCCCATCCCCCCACATCGGCCATCCTTTCCATCCTCTGGTTTTGTGGAGTGTGTATTTCCTCACGTGTAGGTGAGGCAGCCCAAGCCCCTAGTCCAGCTCTTGGGCTTCTGTCTCCCAGGGAGCCCGGCCTCTGCCCTCCTCCTCAGCACATATGCAGCATGGTACCCAGAAAGCTTGTTCATGGGTGACTGTTTTCCGACACCTCATGTCTTTTCCTCTGAGACACTATTAGAAATAGATGTTTCTTCTTTTTCTTACTTGACCTTGTTAAATCTCATTCTAATGAAAATGAAAGTTAGTTGCTTAGTTGTGTCCGACTCTTTGCAACCCCATGGACTGTAGCCTGCCAGGCTCCTCTGTCCATGGGATTTCCCAGCCAAGAATACTAAACTGAGTCGCCATTCCTTTCTTCAGAGGATCTTCCTGACCCAGGGATCGAACCTGGGTGTCCTGAGTCTCCTTTATTAGCAGGTGAATTCTTTACCATCTGAGCCACCAACATATAGTTTGTAAAGGCTTGAATGATTACACTGAACGAATGAATGACTGAATACTGATGTCATTTCTCTGGAAAGTCCGGGACTGTCTGTTTATTCTCCTTACACCTGAGCTGCTCTGTCCTTAGGGAAGAACAGGGAAGCCTGGTGTGCCGCAGTTCATGGGGTCACAAAGAGTCAGATATGAGTGAACAATAGCACCTGAGCTGCCTGGCTCCTCAGATGAGTAATTTGAACAGAGAAAAATCATGTGGTAAGGTAGAAAAACCACTCTCACTTAGGGTGGGTTAACTCCTGACCACGTCCAGGAAACTGAGGACTCAGTTCATGTTTTTCAACACACAGTGATGTTTCTGTGTGCTGTGCTAGTCATTCCAGAGCACTTCTATAACCTTTCACAAAATATATAGCCAGTTCTAAATGAGTTTTAATAGTCTGCCTGTTTCTTCATACTATATAATATATAACACAAAGTTCTTTAGAATTTCAGAGGAAATTTCTTACTTGATGACCCAAGCCAGAGTCATAAAAGACATCAAAATCGGCAAATGCAAATTTGTGTCAATTCCATTTTAAAATTAAAATTAAGCCACAGGATATCTTCAGCCTGGTTAAAATTTTACTGCAGCTCCTTACTTCAGGACTATGAGTGCCAGGCTGCCTGTCCTTCAGCAGTGAGAAGCCCCAGCGCTTTAGGAGCTTGAAGGATGATGGCCTCAAGCTGCCTTGTTTTTTCTTAGACCTTGGAACCACTGCTGTCTGTGAGCTGGCTTCACCCCCGCTGCAAACCCCAAAGCCCCAGCCTTTCCAGCAGGTAGTCTCTTCCTGTGCACCTGAGCCCATGCTTCTGCTCACCTGGGACCCCTATACGTCCCGCAAGCTGCAGGGGAAACTAACAGACTGGAGAAAGCATCCTGCCAGGGTCTGCTCTTGGGCTTTTCCTCTCTCTGATCAGAAAAGGAAAATAAAATGAAGTCAGTGTGTGAAATTGAGCCTCGTCCATCCTCATGATAAACCCCTTCCTTCACAGTGAAATAGTGTTTTACCACAAAACTCTGCTTCTCTGCTCTTGGTCAGTGCTTCCAGATGTCTCTCCTCCTCTTTTTAAAAAGGCAATCTGATTAGGAAGAAATCTTCTGAGAAATCATTTTGCCAAGTGGATACATAGAAACAATTTTTATACATGATATTTTCCTTTATAACATATTTCCTCCTACACATACTTCTTGAGAATTGTGTAATTGCTGTTTAGTCGTTAAGTCATATCTGATTCTTTGTGATCCCCATGGGCTGCAGCCTGCCAGACTCCTCTGTCCATGGGATTCTCCAGGCAAGAATACTGGACTGGATTGCCATTCTCTTCTCCAGAGGATCTTCCCAACCCAGATATCAAAGCCTAGTCTACATTGGCAGGTGGATGCTTTACCACTGAGCCACTTGGGAAGCCTGTATACACAGCACACATACACAGGTACACACTCACAATGTGTAATAGAAAGATAGATGTGGATAATTTTTTTCTATCACCTATCTATCCATCATAATGTATCTGAAATGAAATAAGCCTGTATTGACTCACTATCAATTGAAGAATTAGAAGGTTTCTATCTATTATGTCTTCTCTACTTCAGGTTTCATTATTTTCTTGCGAGGTACTCTGTCTTGATTTTATGTTTATCATCTCCTTGCCTTGCTCAAAAACATCTCAATCATCTATGTATACCTTCCAAAGCATACATGTTTCACTTTAAGCTTGTATTTGAGCATTAAATAAATAATGTCATATTGGATGTAACTTTCTGTAGCTCTCATTTTTGTTTAAATATCATGATGCTTAATTATCTGTATGGTTATTCTGCAACTGTACTTTATTTTTCTTCTCTGCAATGTTCATTTCTCTTTACAATTCCTTTTGGCAACAGCATCATAAATTATTTATAAATTAGACTAGCAATTTATATTGACTTCTCCATTCTTGGTGTTTACAAAGAATAGTCTGAGGAACATTTTTTAATATGCTGTAAAGAGTAGCCCAAATTGTTATCTAAACTGGTTTTTATACTTAAACACACCTATCATACTTTCTAATTTTTGCCAAAATATTGGTCATAAAATAATGTTACACTGTTTGTAACTTCACTTACCTGGATAAAATTAAGGTCTCCATATGTTTATATGACCATGTTATTTCTTTTGCTAAAAAGTGTTTATCACCCCTTTTAACAGTGGTTACTTTTCTTTGTTTTTAGGAATTGTATATATTCTGAATATTAATTGATTGTAAAATATTGCAAATATATTTTTCCATTTTGTAGCGTAATATAGCCTCTTTCTCTTGAGATTATAAAGAGGATTTTATACATTTTCTTCTAACTATTTAAAGCTTTGACTTTCAAGTTTAAGTCTCTGATTTTGTGTAAAATGTGAGATAACACATTTCCCTTGTTTTTGTGTATGGAAAATATAGCATTTGTTATTTCTCTATCCTTTTAAAAATATGTATTATACTCTAACATACTTACAGCAATGTACACACAGTATGCTTGATGAATTTTGTGTACAAATATACTTCATAATCATTACCTAGCTACACACGTGTAATATTCTAAGATAGAAAATATTCTAGCATCACAAGGGTTTTTCACACAACCATTACCCATCAGCAAACTTTCCTGCTCCAATGAATTAATAACTCATCTCCCAAACAATCGCATACGTCTTCAACTTTGTCTGAGTGGGATCCTACAGTCTGTGTTCTTATCCATTTATCCTCAGAGAAGAGTTTATGTGATCTGATTTATTACTTTTGTTCCTTTCAAGGAATTTAATTGAGCATATTCTTCAATTATTGCTTTCCTTTATTTCAGGGGGAAGGCATCAATTCTATGGAATTCTATGTTGATTTTTTATACCCTCTGCCATCTCTTATAATAATTTCATCTACCACCATCAGGAAAATGTGCCTTACCCACTCCTCACTCATTCCTGTTTTACTAAAAGAGGCTTTAAAATACCTGACCTTTTGGGAAGAAAAGTGTGAAGAAATACTACTGTGATGGAAATGAAAATAGAAATACATTATTGTTTACACACACTCTGTGTTCCAAATTACTTTATGTGCTTGGGATTCAGCAGTTAGAACCTCATAAACAGCAGTCACCTTGCTGTCTTCTCTACTGTTGGACTCTATCCCATCACTTTAGGCTCTGCTCCTTCCCCTGGGGGTTGTTGCTGAATCCACCTGTTACTCTCCACTTCAAGGGTAATCGGGTCCCTTTCACCAAGAACATCTGCTCCCACTCCATCCCGACACCTCTCCCTCCCTCGGCGAGATGTAGGAAAAAATAAAATGAAACAGACCAACACTATGTATTTAAACAAGTAGGGTCGCTTAAATTTTTCTGGGTCTTTATAAAGCTTCCCAGGTGGCACTAGTGGTAAAGAACCCACCTGCCAATGCAGGAGACATAAGAGACTCAGGTTTGATCCCTGGGTCGGGAAGATCCCTTGGAGGAGGAAATGGCAACATCACTGTAGTGTTCTTGCCTGAAGAATCCCATGAACAGAGGAGCATGGAAGACTACAGTCTACAGGGTCGCAAAGAGTCTGACTTGACTGAAGCAACTTAGCACCCACGCACCATCTACTTCAGGCCTCTCAAAAATAATTAATAGTCCATCATTAATTAAATCTTCATTATTAAAGAGTGCCAAGTGAATGCTGACTTAAAATAAATTAGACTTATTGTTAGTTTCCACTAAGTAGAATTTGTTGTAACCCTGACATCTTTGCCTAATGGAAGAAAACTTGTTTGTACTTCAGTTCTAATAAAGAAGTTTCTGCTGTAATAAAGCAGCGAGATTTCAGTTTGACATACACCATTAACATTCTCCACAAAGTCAGAGAGAAACATACAGGCTAGCCGTATCTAATACTTGCACTCATGTTGACAAGTAAATACTGTCCTATATATTAAGATGGCACACATTTGCTAATTAGCTAATTGTTAATTACTTTGCTTGCACATGCAAATACAAGGAATTCTGGGAGAAACTGGTGAGGAAAACAACATATCCAAAAACTGAATGATATGGGACAAAATGGGCTGGTATACATAGCCAGGATAAGATTAGTTTCTCCTTTGCTTGCATTTGTCAAAACAAACTACACACCTAGAATTCCTGAATTTCACTTATATAAACTATATTTCAGCTTTAATTATTTGAGGAAAACAAGAAAAAATTTTCCTCTCCCTCTCACCTATGGAATCCAGAGAAGACAGCACAGCAGGAGGCAGCCTCAGAGGGCAGCATTCTCACCAGGGCTCCTGGGCTCCGAGTTGAAAGAAGCAAATTAGAGACCAAGAAAACACTCATGCTTTGTCAAATGCTTGTGCTCATCTGGATTTAATCTGTATTGCAAAATCACATGACTGATTGAATCACAATCGCCTGTGTGATATAAAACATCTCATATGAAATGACTGAATGCTACTTAAACAATCACTTAGTTAACCACTAAAGCTCAGGTGCCTGCTATAAGACACAAGCACAACTTGAAGAATGTAGTTAGAAGCTAATTTTATTTTTTGTCTTTAGTTAACCCGCTCCAGGGCGTGGCATAAATTACTTTCCTGCTCGTTCTCGAGTGGTAAAAGCCCTGTTGTAACTTTGAGGTCAAGCACAGTCTCCGTAGACGCCCCTCTTCCGTCCTGGGGCGTGCGGTGGGTGGGAACGCCTGACTCCTCACTCCTTCCCTTATTCTCATGCACCTCCACCCCTAATGGACCGTTCACTTCAGATAGAGGGCGCGGAATGTTCTGTTCTGACTGGTCCCGTCATGAGGCAACTCCCTCTGCTCCCGGCCTGGAAACAGTAAAGCTGATGATCCCTCAAGGGTACAAGAGCGGCTTTTCTGCTTTCTTCCTGAGGCGCCCTTGATGGATTCCTCACACCATCCTTCCTCTGAATTCTGTCCTCTGGAGCCACTTTCCCCTCCATCACAATTCTCGTCACCCTTCTTAGCCCCTTTCTGCACCTTCACAAACTAACGCTCTCCGTGGGCTGTCCCACCCACCACTTACCCTGTGCCCTCCTGGCCCCTGGAGGATGCAAAAGGATCCCAAGTAATCCACATCTCTCGCCTTCTGTTGGAGGAAATGCTCATCTCCCATGTCTTGGATCCATCATGTGTGGGTCAGACCCCAGTCCACTTCATCTGCAAATGCAGGGCTGAGCCACTAGCAGTCCCTCTAGATTTAAAAGTGAGAAAAACAGAACCCCTAATCTTGCCCTGGGGTGAATACGGAATATATTTTTCTCCAAAGAAACACTTTTGAAAAAGGACCTTCAGTTTGTACTCCCCACCACTTTCTACCTTCCTTTCAGATTTTATAGCCCTTGAAATGGTTCTTGTTCAGTTGTTCAAAAATTTGGGCCGACTGGTTCTAACTCTCCCTTTGAACTTTCATGCTGCCTGAATTTTGGTATCTTGGTCTATACTTGCCACTAATGTCCTTGTGTAAAGCATTCTTACTGATACATTTCTCTGGAAAAACCAACTGCGTCTTCTAGCATGTTCTCACGTTTAATTTCAGAAGTCATTATTTATCATTTTATTGTAAAAGAAAGGAAGCGTTCTTTGTAATTCCTTAGTGTCAAGAAGCTCTCAGGTGTGCAGGGGGCTCACTTTATTTCAGCTTTCATGCCTCTAACTACTGTGACTGGAGAGAACACGCTTTGCTCATCTTGTTTTCTAGTGGCTTTTCTCACACCCTCTCCAGCGCTGTGCTTTTTCATTCTACGCAGCTTAGCAAAAACCAGAAGTGACTTTTTTTTAAGAAAGTATCTAATACCATTAGAGTATAAATGTTAGCCTGGCATTCCAAGAGTGACTGGGACTCTGTATTCGGGGATTCTAGCAGCTAATGTCGGAGAAGGCGATGGCACCCCTACTCCAGTACTCTTGCCTGGCAAATCCCATGGACAGAGGAGCCTGGTGGGCTGCCGTCCATGGGGTCGCAAAGAGTCGGACACGACTGAGTGACTTCATTTTCACGTTTCACTTTCATGCATTGGAGAAGGAAATGGCAACCCACTCCAGTGTTCTTGCCTGGAGAATCCCAGGGGTGGCAGAGCCTGGTGGGCTGCTGTCTCTGGGGTCGCATAGAGTCGGACATGACTGAAGCGATTTAGCAGCTAAGCAGCAGCTAATATATGTCATTTTCACTTCCGATGCAAAGTCCAGTGTTGACCATGAGTGATCTTTGCAGCATTCAGTCTGGGCTTTGTTTCGAGGAAAGCCACAGGGTACTTCCTGGTCGGCTTCCTCATCACACAGCACAGCACCAGCATGGTAGCAACAAGGAGCAAGATTCGTTTTGTTTTTGTCCTGTAAACTGAAGTCCAGTCCCTAAGCTTACAATCTCTGGGTGAAGAGAGAAAGATAAATTGCAATGAATGTGCAGGAGCCATAACAGAGCAGCTCAACAGAAGTGAAAACTGTGGAGAAACTCAGGTGACTTGTACAGAGACATCAGAGTCACCTGACTGAGGGCAGGTGAAGTCCTGGCAGTCAGAGGGGGAAAAACTTCACTTTGATCATTTAAAATGCATTTGAAACAGAGGATGCATCCAACACATTTATCAGAGGCCATGAATGCATTCTACTTAAAACTACGTAGCCTGTTCATGTCACAGAAAGTAATCTAGGAGCTAATACCGGTGATTCGACAAAGTGGTGTGTTCACAGGTCCTCTTTTCATAATGTCTTGTGAGCCTCTGGTGTCCTTGAACTACATTGTGATTTTGTCTGTTTAAATGAAGTGCATTCTCTCATCCTGAATTTCTATGTTTCAGTTTTAAATTACCTTGTAATTTTTTATTTCTGTATTTATTTCTAAAATTAATGAAGGACATTGGATTTGCTCTCAGTTCTGATGCATTTATCAGTGTTCCTTCCTTGATAGATAGACATCTGCACTATCTACCCAAAAGCATCTTCCTGCTCTCAAAATGATGAAATTGGAATCATAGTTTCAATAGAAACAAATAATAAATATACATTATGAAACAATTCAACTATCACTTAAGATTAGTATAGGAAGTGACCTTAAATTTATACCAAAAAATTTCTGTGTGTGTGTGTATCAGTGGCCAATTTTAAATTTTTTCTGTTATGAAATAATTAAATCATAAAAATTTGGTGGGCAAGGAAAGTTGTTTATTTGTAAAAGATTTGAGACTGATAAAAGAAAGCTACCATATTTCTAATAATAATCTTCTAATAACACAAGTATTTTCCTCTTCAAAGTTAAGTATTCTTAAGAGACTATTTGAATTCTGGTTTCATAAGGACAAACAGCAAAAATATTTAAAGTTGGAGACCATGATTGGATACATTGCATGAACTTCAGAGACCTAGTAAGATTTATGGAGCATACGATTGCATATAAATGAATCACAATGTAGATAAAAGGAAGCAAAGACATCAGTCCTGGAAGATATAAAGAACATGTTCTAGTGTGAATCACTACTTCTCAGCCTTGGATTCATTGCTTTGGGTCATTTTTACATATTGTTTCACAGCAAAATGTATAAGTCATGTCAACAGCCGGGCATATTCAGTGATCATTGACTCATGTAGCCAAATTTATCAAGAAGGCTGTCTGGGTGATGGGCATAAAATGTGAGTGTACACAGCCCAGGCTGAAGCAGTGTTCTGTGTGGAGGGTTCAGATTCTCATTCATTAAACGCGGGAATTGTCCCTGCACAGTAACCATCAAGGATGAGGGAATACAGTTGCCACCTAGAGAGAGGATTTCAACCACTTTCTCTTAGAAATGCTCCGTGAATTGTGGTGCTTTGTTACAGAAGAATGAGTTTTACAGGCTGGAAAGGTTAAGAAGGAGAGGTGAAAGTACAGCAATATCAGTGAAAACTCTCTTTTTCTTTTGTTTTTAAGGTAGTGGTAGTTCTTTTTAAGTGGAGCACAAGGTTACATGACTGAGAACTTAGAAAGTATTAGTCACTCAGTTCATATCCACCTCTTTGCAATCCCATGGACTGAAGTCCACCAGGCTCATTTGTCCTTGGGATTCTTCAGATAATAATATAGGAGTGGGTTGCCATGCACTCCTCCAGGGGATCTTGCCGATCCAGAGATCACACCTGAGTCTCCTGCATTGCAAGGAGATTCTTTTCTGTCTGAGCCACCAGGGAAGCCCCTGAGAACTTAGAAGAGAAACTGAAAAGGAAATTCAGGGCTGGATTATTGAGGCCTTTTCTACAATGATTGGCTTAAGAATGATACCTGAGGTCAAGGCATGAAGTCACCCCATATCCTTCTGGGGAGGTCTGGAGGGGATGGTGTGGAGGGGTGGAGGTGGGTGGGTGACCAGAGATGGGAGAACAACTTAGGAGCTGACAGATTGATTCTGTGGGGCTGCAGACAGTCCAGTGAGGATAAAGAGGAGGAGCCATTCGTGCAGACCACAAGCTGATCCACAGAAACTGTCAAAACAATCCTCATACGTGACCTTGAACTTAGGATGCAAATGTTTATATTTACTTGTGCTGTAACACCTCATGGACAGAGGAGCCTGGCAGGTTACAGTCCATGGGGTCACAATGAGTCAGACTTTATACACACTTGTGTTGTAAAAGCCCAGGGACAGAGGAGCCTGGAAGACTACAGTCTGTGGAGTCACAACAAGTAAGACACAACTGAGCAACTGAGCATGCTGGCATGCACTTCCCATGTACTTAACCCTAGTTTCAAGTTTCCTTATGGATTGGAAATCACTTTCCAATCCAGAACACTTTGGCTCACTTTCCACTCTAAACCATAATGGAAAAGAATATTACAAAGAATGTGTATATGTATATATATATATACACACACACACATATATAACTGAATGACTTTGTTATACAGCAGAAATTAACACAGCATTGCAAATCAACTGTGCTTCAATTTAAAATGACTGGAAAAAATAAAATAAAATCAATGTTTAAGTGACATTTGTTTCCGAGAATGGCTGTGTTTGAGTGAGGAGGGTCTCAGGGCTGCCCACCTGCCAAGAGTGGGGATGTTTTATCAAGTGGAGCACAAGTGGGAGATTTACCACCTGTGATCACATGTGTTGTTATGTGGATATTCCACACTGACAGAGGATTTTTCCAATTCAGCTGTTCAAAGTAATTTATTATTTGTGACTTTCTTATGTTCTACACAGAACAAAGATATCAGCTAAAGGTCAGCCAGTGAGTATTGGTCCTACAAATGGAAGTGGGGACAATTGTAGGGATGAGGGGAGTAAGGGACTTTAACCTTCCATTTCTCCATCCACACAAACAGCAGTTACCTTGAAGTCTACCAGTGCTCGTGTCCTGGAGCTGGAGCAGACCAAGAAGAGGCAAGGGCTCACCAGACAGTTAGCAACTTGGAGCTGTTGGTTGTGGGAGAATTTACACGTTGGAAATCTGCTCACGTTACACACTAAGGCTTTTTTAAAGGAGACCACTGACCAGCTCACCACTGTCTAGTTCATCAGCTGCTACATAAACACAATCATGAAGTCGTACTGCAACAACAGACACCCCTTTATTTCTTTTTAAATAACTGTGGACATTTCTACTAGTCATGAAGACAATTTTTTTTGATAGAAAGAAAATTATGGAAACAATTAGAGATTCATGACTAATGGTAAGACCTTCTTTTGTTGTTTGTCTTTTTCTCCTTAGTAAAGTTTTGGTTAAAAACCTATTGAAACAGATATTGCAATTTAATTTTTATGTGAGTGGTGGGAGAAATATAGGCTTTGTGGCTTATGCAATTTGGAGGGCATGAATATTTTGTTGATCCCATGAAAAGTTTTACAAGTTCCAATTAAAGCTCTTACAGACAGACCAATAATAGCCTTAATTTTATAGAATTATTGTCTGTCCTGAATTATGGTTTATACATTAACATTTTATTTCATTATCTGGAAGTTTCATAATTATAGGACTAATTCCCTAAGCCTATTTGAAATACTAGGTTCAAATTTTCCTCCTCAAGTTCAATTTTATTTCCTACTTACAAAGTCTTGGAGAATTAATCTGAGAGTGGAGAAGTGTGCTATGATTTAAGGAAAATCAATACCAAGCTCTTTCATATTCTATAACTATAAATACAAATTAAATACACTGGTGAAGAATGGGAAAATTTTGCCTGATAATTTAATTGTTAATTATCACAAAGCTAATACTTCTATTTCTCGAGCTCAAAGACTAGCTATTAGATTTAAATATATATATTAGTTGTCCAAAAAGTTCCTTTGGGTTTTTCTATAACATCTTATGGAAAAACCCCAATTTTTTTTTTGCTAGCCCAATAGGATGGATAGGAATTTACACAAACATAAACAGAGAGGCAAAGAGTGAAGTCCCTGGAGTCAAACTGCCTTGGATGAAATCCTTAGGCACCACTTTTTTTTATCATGTGTGGTCTAGAGAAAATTCAGTTAAGTTCTGTATACCTACGTTTTGTCATTTTGTTTGAAAAATGGAGAAAATAATATTAAATAACTTTAAAACATTTAAAACACAAAACATTGCTCTATTGAGAGTAAATATGAAATAAATCTTCTCTTATTATTTTGACATTAGGAAGAAAATAAATAAAAAGGTAATAATTTATTTCTGTCTGTGAAGAATAAATCTTTTGACTTACCATCTCACAAAAGTAGAAAATTAGATTAGTTACATACAATTACTGTTTTGGGATATTGAGACCACATGCACTGCAGAGCTCTGCTTCCAGAGAAAAGGAATTAACAATCCCAAGGACAGGATTCTGTCTAGACAGAATTACAGACAGAGATTTAAGAAGGGGACATTCTTTTTGAGCTAAGGAGTAAAAATGAAATTCTGTAGAGCCTGAGGTGTTCAGATTTTGTGAGATAAAATCATGGGCAGAAGGAATGTCTTCAGAGAAAACTCCAGAAGTCCCCACGGGGTCCCCACAAGTCACTGGCTGAACCCCAGTCTGGAAATGTGGAGAGGGAAACTACAAGTCTGGGCAAGAGAAAATCTGTTAAGAAAAGAAACATAACCAAGCTTCTAGTAGATGAACAATTTTCAGAGCTCACAAAAGGCTAAAAAAAATTTCAGTTCCCAACAGCCAGTATGGAGAAACCTCCCTGAAAACAAGGACCAGAAGGTGCATGCTTAGCAGTAGTGCTTAGCCAGGTCTAAAGACTATTTCAGATTTTCCTTTTGAAAAAAAAAAAATAAAAAGCTAGACATACCAAGCAGCAGGAACCATGGCCCAGAATCGGGAGAATAAGAAGTTAATAGAAACAAAAAATAAGTAACTAATGTTATTTAAATGCTCAAATCTTTAAAGGAAATTATGAACAAAATGAGAAGAAAAAGTGAAGATTTAAATAAAACTTTCAGAGATTAAAAAAACACAGTATTTGAAGTAAAAAATGAATTTTAAGGGCTTAACAACAAATTGTGTGTGTGCTCAGTTGTGTCCGACTCTGCAACCCCATGGACTTTTAGCCCGCCAGGCTCCTCGGCCCATGGAATTCTCCAGGCAAGAACACTGGAGTGGGTTGCCATTTCCTTCTCCAGGAGATCTTCTCAACCCAGGGATTGAACCCGAATCTCCTGCAGCTCCTGCATTGGCAGGAGAGTTCTTTACCACTGGCACCACCTGGGAAGTCCTAACAACAGATTAGATACCCGAAAAGAAAAGTTTAGAGGATCGGCAAATTTAAAAATGAACAGGGACAAGTGGTACCAGAGTCTCAGTGACAAGTGGAACTGGAGTCTCAGGAGAGAGGAAGTGCTGAAAAAAATGTGGAGATAAAATAGTAGAAAATTGTCCAAATTCAATGCAAACTATGAAATCACAGCTTATCAAAATTTAAAAGACAGAAAAAGAAAACATAGAAAGACATGCTACAGTTAATTTTTAGAAAACCAGTAATAAGGAGAAAAAAATTAAAGACAGCTAGAAGAAAAATATCCATCACATGTAGAAGGACAAAGGTAACAATATTCATAAAGTTACTATCAGAAACAATAGAAGCTTGATGGCACTGAAATAGCAGCTCTAAAGTACTATGAGGAAAACACCTGTCATTGAAATCCCTGCCATGTGAAAATACCTTTGAAAAACAGAAAAAGAAAATAAATTTTCAGGAAACAAAGTTGAGAGAATTTGTCACCAAGAGACTAGCATTACAAAACAGCCTTCAAGTAGAAGAAAATGCTTTTGTATAAAACCTGGAATATGTTGAAACAGAAACAAAACAACACAAAAAAAGAATGAAAAGGACTGAAAATGTTAATTAAATATGAAGAATTTTTTAAATTTTTTAGTCGTTAAAGTGATTGTCAAATATTTAAAGCAAAAGTAAATGAAATGCATTGTGGACTTTATATTCACTGAAAAATAAGGTGTATGGCAGCAGTAGCACAAAAACGGGTAAGAAATCAAAATATGCTATTTTTAAAAGTTCTTATCTCACACATAAGATCATAATATCATGAAATATTAGATGAAACTAAGTATAATAAGTTAAAGAACCTGTGGTAAAAAGTAGGGCTACCCCAGAAAACACACAGCAGAAAGGTTTAGGTAACATCTCAACAGCGAAAATAAAACATATTATTCCAAAGAGAAAAATGGAAGCCAAGTGCACCTGGAACAAATAAAACAAACATCAAGGTGGTTGATATGAAGCCAATGGCAGCAATAACTTTTAAATGCACACAGTCTAGACACCACGATGAAAGGCAAGATTGTCAGGATGGATAACAGTGTGCCATAAAACATGTCATTCTACATGTAAAGACAAGATATGTGGAAAGACTTTTAAATGGGTAAAAGGGTATACATGTAAAATATTAGCTGTTCAGTCCTTTCCGACTCCTTGCAACTCCACGGACTATAGCCTACCAGGCTCCTCTGTCCATGAAGTTCTCCCAGCAAAAATAACACTAATGATGAAAAAGGTAAAGCAGCAACATCAGTTATGTAGAAACACAGCAGTCCACACACATAGACAAGACCTACACAGGCAGTCACGTGCACCGCAGCAGAAAGAGATGCAGACACACTGTGCTTCACCCTGCTCCCGCTTTGCCATCTGAGGGGCTCACGTTCAGGAAGGCGATGGGTGATGAATGAGACAATCACCACTGTAAGCAGGGAGAAATGTGCTGGGAAACAAAGAGTAAACTCAGTCCAGTGGAGTCACTGGTTAATGGTTCAAAATCTGTTAACAGTCAGCATGTGGGCAGGTAACCTCCCTTACCCCAGTGGTGCAATCTGAGTCTGAAAACAGCATTTTGAAGAATTCTGGTGTAGACGAGCACAGCCACACAGGAGTTCTCAGTGACAGTGTGAGAGACAAAGTGTGTTCTCATTGTGTTCCTTGTCCATTCCTGCCAATCACTGCAGACCCCACCTTGCAGGACACACAGGTGTATCATGTAGAGCTCTCCTGGGTCAGGAGTCTGGGTGGGGCTTCACTGAGGTGACTTCTCAGCATCTGCCCCGAAACCAAGTTGTCTGTGGAATGGTGATCTCGTCCAGCTTGGGGTCTCCTCTGGTTCCCAGGTGTTCACTGAATCCACTGCCCCCCAGTCGTGTCCTTGCTTTCAGGTGACTGTCACCCAGGAAGCCCTGACATCTCCCAGGACTGCCCCCAGTCCTTGCCACATGCCTCCTCTGCTCACAACTCGGCTATTTGTTTCTTCCACACCGGCAGGATGGTTTGTCTCACTTCACATTGCTCATCCTCCTTTAAGGCTTCTGTGAGCAACTCAGACCCAATCCAGGATCATCTCGCTTTGAGTAACTCAACAGCTTGAGTTACCAAACAGTTAATTGGAATAACTCAACCTTGATCACACCTGCAGAATCCCTGCTGCCAAATGATGGGACAGAACAGTGGCTGTGGGATCCATATTATGTATGGACCCCGCTTGCACATGTCATTAGATTAACAGGGCACGCACGCTAGGGTACAGGCATCTGCGGAATGTCTTAGAATTCTGCCTCCACTGCAAGGATGGAGGGACAAGGCTTTCGCAACTCTGAGGATGGAATTTGACGAGACCCAGTGTATGAACACCGCAGTGCTGGGATTTTCCAGGACTGCTAGCATCTTCCTCACATTAAGGCACTTGACTGTGAGGACACAGCATCTCTCAAACCTGATGTGAGCAGACAAGAGTTTGGTGCCCTCAAGTCAACCAGTCTCCACCCAGAGCTGTCTGGGAGGAAAAGCCGTGAACGTGTTACTGACTTAGTTCAGCATTTGTTCTTTTGGAATGTGTTTGTTTTGTTTCCTTATCGACTCCTCTTATGACAGGTGACTCACTAAAAAATTAAAAATCATGAAAGAACAAGAATCTGAAACTCAAAGGGTTTTATAACCCATTAAAGTAGGATGAAGGGCTTCCCTGGTGGCATGGTGGTAAAGAATCTGCCTGTCAGCGAAGGAGGCTCGAGTTTGATCCCTGGGTCAGAAAAATCCCCTGGAGGAGGAAATGACAACCCACTCCAGTATTCTTGTCTGGGAAATCCCATGGACAGAGGAACCTGGTGTGCTGCAGTCCATGGGGCTGCAAAGAGTCAGACACGACTTAGCAACTGAACAACAAAGAATCCTATTTAACTTTGCTTCCTCCAGCATTTCCCAAAATTATTGATCAAAGGACCCATTTTTGGTTTTCACATAATACCTCCTACTCTATTTATCAACTTGTAAATTTTATTTTTTACTCAATTGTGCAAAAATGCTACCCCCTTGTGGTGAACCAAACAATACAAAATGTCATAGCAATTGCAAATGTCATTTATTATGTAAGTGTATTTATAAAAATTGGATATGGACATTTATTTTGAATCATGTATAGTCTGACAATTGCAGTGATATATTGACAAAAACGGCTTCGATTAATATACTTGGAAGACATTGGGAATGTAATTTTAGCTATTTTAGGGAAACCTTGGGTGTAAAAGTCAAAGTTAAATCTGAAACTTCCCTGTAGCTCATATAGTAAAGAATCTGCTTGCAATGCAGGAGACCCAGGTTCCATCCCTGGGTGGGAAGATCCTCTGGAGAAGGGAATGGCTACCCACTCCAGAATTCTTGCCTGAGAATCCCATGGACAGAGGAGCCTGGTGGGCTACAGTCCATGGGCTCACAAAGAGTCGGATATAACTGAGCAACTAAGCCCACACATCCGAAGAGGGCATCTTTAGAATGAGAGAGAAAGAAGTGAGACAGAGATGGGGAAGGAATCTAAAAGTTTCTGCTAACAAAAAGTAGAATTTAGGGAATTTGGAGGGTGGAGAGAAACTCCCAAATTATTTCTTGTATTTCAAAGAGGAAGAGAGTTTTGGTTCATATTCAAAAAATTATAAGAAATTACAAAAAGATACATGTATATATGTAAAGTTTGAGTAATACATATTTTTAAAATTTAGAATTACAGCAAGTACTTACATTTATATAAACCACTGGAGATAAGCTCAAGGCAGTAAAATCCAGACTGTATTATCAACAATGGTAATAAACACTGAGAAAACAAGAAGACAGAATCAGACACCGTAACTCCTACTTGTCTCTAATGAAAAATGTTAACAATGTAAACTTCCTACTAGCAAAAGAGTTAGAAAACCTAATTCTTAAATATTCATATACAAAGCAATATTGTTCTTAGGTTGAAAACTTGGAAGGAAATGAGACGTGACTTCAATAAATCAAAAGATTAAAAAACTGTAGATATCTCAACAGCTTCTTAAAAATTTAATGGAAGTTGAAACTCACATTGATTTTTATAAAAGCATTACTACTAAGAATAAAGTGATATGTCCTCAAACTGATACTTAAAAAGCCTTTCCTGGACAAGAGGAAACAGGCGCTGTGGGGAGGCCACTCAGTCCCACACGGGGTGCGGATGGAGCAGGGGTGGGGCCAAAGGGCAGGAGTCTCCAGGCCCGCACAAAGTACCATGTGCCCCAGTGCTGGCGGGGCCTGACTTAGTTATATGCCTGTACCTTTTGTAATCCTGGCTTCATTTTCTCAATGAAAATATAGTATCATGGGCTTTGCTGATGGCTCCGTGGTGAAGAGATATACTCAAGGGTAGCAAATGTGAGAGTCGAAGCACGTGTGAAAGCCAGTGTGGCAGGTACCCTCAGCCCCTGCACAGGCATGCCCCTGCCTCTGCAGTTCCCATTCTCCTTTCCAGTCAGGGGTTGGGAGCGTGTGGCAATCTGGAGAAGTAAGAGAGAAGTGGTCCTGACATGCCTCAGCACTAAAACTAGGACCTTAGAAGGTGAATACTGATATCCATGACATGGTCCTTGATGGCACATATTTCTTCAAGACTAATATCTTTTACAAGAAGAACCAAATAATTATGACTAAAATTAAGATTTTTGACATTCCTCACAACCAGAAGGTAATTGGTTACATGACAGAGATTTAAATGGAAATACGAATGAATAAAAAAAGCAGAGGCATTTATTTTACAAGTCTACTATTTGATTGCATTTTCAATAAAATATGTTTTTCATACATAAATTATTGTCACTATAAACTTTCCCATTTTGTTTCACAAGCAAATCTTTATGAAACCATATAGAGACAAGTGTCAGGATGATGACTTGACTCCTTCAATACTCAAAAATGTTGTATATTTTGTCGTGTCAAAAGGGCCTTAAGTTCCTTGTGGTTTGATTCTCATTGGTGTATGCACATGCGTGTGAGTGAAATATTACCCGCTTACATTTAGCACTACATTCAATCTTAGCAGTTATATAGAATATTCTTGTCTTATTAATTGAAAGCATGATTTATAACCATCTATAGCATAATAGACTACTGAGCAAAACTGAAACTTACTATATTACTAGTAACTATATCAGCAACTAAATGGTGTTTCTGAGATTTTAATTTGAATTAAGGAGATAGACTTTTTCTCTTTCACAGTCATAATCCAAGTTTTTGGATAATAATGTCTTGAGTGGTTATCTGACTATCAAAATTAAGGATCAGTGATGGTATGCAATGTGTCAGATAGAAAGATATTTGTATGTCTATTAATTGGTGGAAAAGACAATCACAGGTATACTTTATATGAGTAGCAATGTTCCATTCCAATTTTGAACCTGGCACATTCATATCTTTTTATTTAATTTTGTAAAGGGTTTAATATTGACTTAAGGAGATTTTTCATCAAAGAAAGTAATAGCTTTTTTTTTTCTATTTAACTAATACATATAAATTACCTGCAGTTAAGTAATGACTCTGCCATTGTTAAACCATCAAATATTATATCTGTCTTTAACTATTGACATTGGTAAAACTGGAGAAAATTAGCCTGATGTCTATTCCTATTATCGTGCACTGTTTGTTTGATTCTTGCTCATTTGTCGAGCTTATGTGTTGAGGCTTGGAGCCCTTTAATCATTAGACTGAAGGGTAAGTCAAGCGAGTTTCAATTTCTTTTTCCCCAGGTGGTCATCCGGGGGTTCTCTGGCGTGTAGTAGCATTTGATCTGCAGCAGGAAGGCAGTGCTTTCTTCCACAAGCATCTGCCTCCATTACACAAGAGCACTGTCCTAGGACCCAGGGCACTCAGGGTCCTGATAGGAGATGGAGAATCTTTCTTCAGCAGCTTCCTTTTCTATCTTGAGAAGGTTTTCAGGTGCAACACCAGCTCTGATCCAACCAACCAATACCAGACTGAGCATTCAAGTTCCATTCTTGTATTCTCTAGCTTTTTCTTCTAATTAGTGTTCATCATTTTCCTCAGTTCTTTTTTACTTTTTAAAAGAATATTTATTTATTTGGCTGCAAAGGATCTTAGTTGGGACATGAGGTTTCTAGTTCCCCAACCAGGGATCAAACCTGGGCCCCTTACATTGGGACCATTGAGTTCTAGCCATGGACAACCAGGGAGGTCCCCCCACCCAGCTGTTTTTCTTAAATTTCATTCACAACTTAGCATGATTATGCCATTTTCATTTAGTCCAAAAGCTCCCGGTGCTTCTCCGGATGACCTAGGTGTGAAGCAAGTTCCTTAAATGTAGGAGTCATCATCAAGTCAGTCTGTCCATTGCAAAAGTGAGGGGTTAATAAAGTAGACAGGGGTCAATAAAGTAGAGAGGTCATAAAGGTCCTTGATGAAAAGAGTCTCATGAATGAATGTGACACATAAGAACAGCACTGTGATTTATTTTCACTGCCAGTAAGCTTGCTTTTTCCCTCGGATACTCAAAGATCATGACCTTTGTGGGATCCTGGTTTTCTTTACAAGGCTGATGACCTGGTGCTGGTTATGCCTCTTTAGTGATGACAACAAGAACGACCAGAAAACCAGTGTGATCGAGTCTCTGCCAGACCTTCTCAGTCTCTGTGTGTTCCCTTATTTGACCTGTGAGCTCACCTGGACAGAGAGGAAACAGGTGTGTGGGGGCCGGGGTGAAGGACTGCTCCATCCCACACCTGGAGCAAGTAGAGCAGGCATAGGGCCAGGGGGCAAGTCACCAGGGGCTATATGCAGAAACCCCAGCCACCCCAGTGATGGTGAGACCTGACTTAGTTCCATACCTGCACATTATGCATTCCTGGCTTCATTTCCTCAATAAAAAAATAATATCTTTATTATGTTCCCTTTGATATTTTATTAACAACAGCTTGTACGCAGCAGGACCCAGGAGAAAGGAGAAGTGACCCCATGAGAGACTGACCCAGACTTGCCCATGAGTGTCCAGGAGTCTCCAGCAGAGGCTTGGGTCGGCAGTGGCCTGCTGCAGGGTCGAGGGCACTGAGTGAAGTAGTGCGTGCATGGGACCTTTTGAAGGATGTCTCCATTATCTCCATTACCTCCACCATAGTTTGGCCTCAAGTCAAAGAACAGAGAGAGAACACAGCTCTGTCCATCAACAGAAAACTGGATGAAAGATTACTGGGCATGGCCCTGCCCATCGGAACAAGGGACTAGAATGCAAAAGTAGGAAGTCAAAAGATATCTGGAGTGACAGGCAAATTTGGCCTTGGGGTACAGAATGAAGCAGGGCAAAGACTAACAGACTTTTGCCAAGAGAATGCACTGGTCATAGCAAACACCCTCTTTCAACAATAAAAGAGAAGACTCTACACATGGACATCAACAGATGGCCAACACCAAAATCAGACTGATAAATTCTTTGCAGCCAGAGATGGCTTCTGTTAGGTCCATGTCATTTCCGTGGTCCGTATCTCTTTGGTTAGTTTTCTGTGATTGTTGTTTGCATTCTGTCAGCCCTCTGACGGATAAGGTTAAGAGGCTTACAGGAAGCTTCCTGATAGGAAAGAGTGACTGAGGGGGAAACTGGTTCTTGAAAGATGATGCTGTGAAAGTGCTGCACTCAATATGCTAGCAAATTTGGAAAACTCAGCAGTGGCCACAGGACTGCTAATGGTCAGTTTTCATTCAGATCCCAAAGAAAGATAATGCCAAAGAATGTTCAAACTACTGCACATACACGGTAACGAAGTAATGCTTAAAATTCTCCAAGCCAGGCTTCAACAGTACGTGAACCATAAACTTCCAGATGTTCAAGCTAGAATTTGAAAAGGCAGATGAAAAGGACACATTTTTAAGGTGCTAGTTCTAGACAGTCTTGTAGGTCTTCATAGCAAACACCCTCTTCCAACAACACAAGAGAAGACTCTACATATAGGCATCATCAGATGGTCAACACCAAAATCAGACTGATTATATTATTTGAGGTCAAATGGAGAAACTCTATACAGTCAGCAAAAACAAGACTGGGAGCTGACTGTGGCTCAAATCATGAATTCCTTATTGTAAAATTCAGACTTAAATCGAAGAAAATAGGGAAAACCACTAGGCCATCTAAGTATGACCTGAATCAAATCCCTTATGTTTATACAATGAAAGTGACAAATAGATTCAAGGGATTAGATCTCATAGACAGACCTGAGAATTATGGACAGAAGTTTGTGACATTATACACGAGGCAGGGATCAAGACCAACCACCAGAAAAAGAAATGCAAAAAGGCAAAACGGTTGTCTGAGGAGGCCTTACAAATAGCTGAGAAAAGGAGAGAAGTGAAAGGCAAAGGAGAAAAGAAAAGATATACCCATTTGAATGCAGAGTTCCAAAGAATATCCAGGAAAGACAGGAAGGTCGTCCTTAGTGAGCAATGCAAAGAAACAGAGGAAAACAATAGAAAGTGAAAGAATAGAGATCTCTTTAAGAAAATTAGAGATACCAAGGGAACATTTCATGCAAAGATGGTACAATTTTATTGATAGAAATGACATGGACCTAACAGAAGCAGAAGATCTTAAGAAGAGGTGGGAAGAATACAGAGAAGAACTATAGAAAAGACCTTAATGACCCAGATAACCACGATAGTGTGATCACTCACTTAGAGCCAGACATCCTGGAATAAGAATTCAAGTGGGCCTTACAAAGCATCAATACTAACAAAGCTAGTGGAAGTGATAGAATTCCAGTTGAGCTATTTCAAATCCTGAAAGATGGTGCTATGAAAGTGCTGCACTCAATATGCTAGCAAATTTGGAAAACTCAGCAATGGCCACAGGACTGTTAATGGTCAGTTTTCATTCAGATCCCAAAGAAAGATAATGCCAAAGATTGTTCAAACTACCGCACATACACAGTAGCAAAGTAATGCTTAAAGTCCTCCAAGCCAGGCTTCAACAGTATGTGAACCATAAACTTCCAGATGTTCAAGCTGGATTTAGAAAAGGCAGATGAACCAGAGGTCAAATTGTCAACAGCCATTGGATCATAGAAAAGGCAAGAGAGTTCCAGAAAAAAATTTTACTTCTGCTTCATTGACTACCAAAGTCTTTGTCTGTGTGGATCACAAACAACTGTGGAAAATTCTTAAGGAGATGAGAATGCCAGGCCACCTGACCTGTCTCCTGAGAAATCTGTATGCAGGTCAAGAAGCAATAGTTACTGGACATAGACAACAGACTGGTTCCAAATTGGGAAAGGAGTATGTCAAAGCTGCATACTGTCACCCTTCTTATTTAACTTATATGCACAGTACATCTTGCAAAATGCTGGGCTGGATGAAGCACAAGCTGGAATCAAGATTGCTGGGAGAAAGATCAATAACCTCAGATATGCAGATGACACCAGACTTATGGCAGAAAGCAGAGAACTAAAGAGCCTCTTAAAGAAAGTGAAAGAGGAGAGTGGAAAAGTTGGCTTAAAACTCAACATTCAGAAAACTAAGATCATGGCATCCAGTCTCATCACTTCATGACAAATAGATGGGGAAACAATGTAAATGATGACAGACTGTTTTCTTGGGCTCCAAAATCATAGCAGATGGTGACTGCAGCCATGAAATTAAAAGACGCTTGCTCCTTGGAAGAAAAGCTATGACCAATCTAGGCAGCATATTAAAAAGCAGAGACATTACTTTGCCTACAAAGGTCCATCTAGTCAAAGCTGTGGTTTTTCCAGTAATCAAGTATGGATGTGAGAGTTGGACTATAAAGAAACCTGAGTACTGAAGAATTGATGCTTTTGAACTCTGTTGTTGGAGAAGACTTTTGAGAGTCACTCGGACTGCAAGGAGACCCAACCAGTCAATCCTAGTGGAAATCAGTCCTGAATATTCATTGGAAGGACTGATGCTAAAGCTGAAACTCTAATACTTTGGCCACCTGATGCAAAGAACTGACTCATTTGAAAAGACTCCAGTGCTGGGAAAGATTGAAGGCAGGAGGAGAAGGGGACGAGAGAGGATGAGATGGTTGGATGGCATCACTGCCTTGATGGACATGAGTTTGAGCAAGCTCTGGGAGTTGCTGATGGACAGGGAAGCCTGACATGTTGCAGTCCATGGGGCTGTAAAGTCAGACAGTACTAAGCCACTGAACTGTTGTTTTATTGAAAAAAGTGATAGCCCCAAACTTACTGTTTAATAACAATCTCATTAAAATCATGTCTTAAATAACCACATACAGCAGCCTCAAATTTAAAAGATATACTACATATGGGTTTTCATACAAAAAATATCTTCTATCAAATAAATTTTACTCTGTATTTAACATTATTTTACAATACTGCCTTTCTTTTACTGTATGTATTTTCTGGAAATAATGTTTTATAATTATATAATGTTTTAAATTTTTAATTCTATTTGATGTAACCTAACTCTGTGCACCCTTGTTAGCTTCCTCATAGTTAAATGGTTCGCACTGGCTTTATTAAAGCAGCCAGTGTAGACAGGTTGTATGTCTAAGTCTATTCTAGGGGTCTTATGATGTGTATATCAATGGTTTCTCTCCTGATCTGTGAAATAAAAGACACATGAGACAGGGCTGATGAATATATAACCTGGCAGAATAGAACAAATAAGCAGCAGTGTTTTGAATCTATGATCCCACTTGTTACAAAGCCCAACTTATTTCAAAGAAAGAAAAAAGAAAGAAAGAAACCAGATAGGGTGGTGAGTGTCTTACAGTGTATAATAAACATTCCTTACGAGTTGACTCATTGGAAAAGACCCTGATGCTGGGAGGGATTGGGGACAGGAGGAGAAGGGGACGACAGAGGATGAGATGGTTGGATGGTATCACTAACTCGTTGGACATGAGTTTGGGTAAACTCCGGGAGTTGGTGATGGACAGGGAGACCTGGTGTGCTGTGATTCATGGGGTCGCAAAGAGTTGGCCACTACTAAGCGACTGAACTGAACTGAAAGTTTCAGTAATTTTCAAGATGTGAAGGTATTTTTTGCTGTATTTGATTTGCTGTAACATTTTCCCAAAAAAATTTACTTACTTTATTACTCAACACAAACTATCTTAATGGCCTGGTCTCACAATGCACCATTTACCAAAAAGACAGTATTATACAGTTGAGTTTGTAAAGAGTTATTTTTGTTAGCCTTTGCTTCACAGAATACAGAGTTTTGTTATGTATAATTGGTGAAGAGATAATTTTTGGCGAGTTCAGCGAAAAGGTCTATTTCTTGAATAAAAGCGGAGCTTTCTGAAAAGCAACCTCACAGGAGGCTGGACATAACCTGGCTACCTTCTTCACTTCACTGATAAGTGATTCAAAGCACTGCTGCTTATTATTTGAGAAAACTTCCTACTCTTAGCAATTAAGTTTCCTTTGGGAAGAGCCAGAGAGTGAGTCGGAACCAAGGCTTCCAGAGACAAAATGGGCAACCTACGCTTGATTGGCTGCCCCAAAGGAAGAGGCCAGACTATTCTGGCCAATCCAACATGTTTCAGAGGAAACGTGTTAAATGATTCAACAGAGGTGTCAAGAGAAATGTCACTTGACTCTGAACAAAGTCTTTTTTCACATGGATATATGGTCACATGGGTATGTGGTCAAATTTATATTAGTTGTTTCAGGTAGTAGGTCAAGATAGATCATGTATATTTCACATGGGTTTTTGTCTGAAACATTGCTTAAAAGAGTAAAGATACATCCTGTATATAGATACTGTTATTGTTTAATTATTAAGTTGTGTCCCACTCTTTGCAATCCCAGGGACTGTAGACCACCAGGTTTCTCTGTCCATAAGATTCTCCCAGCAAGAATACTGGAGTGGGTTGCCATTTCCTTCTCCAGGGGATCTTCCCAACCTAGGGATAGAACCGACATCTCCTGCATTGGCAAGTGGATTCTTTACCACTGAGCCTCCTGGGAAGCTGAATATAGATATATTTTCAAATAATTACTTCTTAGGATTATTCATAACTTTTACTTTCTAAAAGGAATTTGGAGTGATTTAGAAAATAGAGATATAAGAATGATTATGAATCTTTTGGAAGCAAGTAAAATGTAAAAATCACAATCTCAGTTAATTTTTCTTAAATTGCATTTGCTGTGTTGATTGCAACTGAATAAATCTAATAGATTTTATTTAAAACATCTTCCTTATCTGTCTTCTAAGGCATTAATTGTTTTCTTCTGCTGCATCCATTCTGCTGTGAAATCCATCCTTTGAGTCCTTAATCATTACATTACATTTTAATTTATTATGTTCAGTTAGTTCAGTCAGTCACTCAGTCATGTCCGACTCTGCGACCCGATGAATCGGCCTCCCTGTCCATCAACCAACTCCCGGAGTTCACTCAGATTCACGTCCATCGAGTCAGTGATGCCATCCAGCCATCTCATCCTCTGTCGTCCCCTTCTCCTCCCGCCCCCAATCCCTCCCAGCATTAGGGTTTTTCCAATGAGTCAATTCTTCGCATGAGGTGGCCAAAGTACTGAAGTTTCAGCTTTAGCATCATTCCTTCCAAAAGAATCCCAGGGCTGATCTCCTTCAGAATGGACTGGTTGGATCTCCTATATGTAAGTTTGTTCTCAATATTTCTGACAACGGGGCCATAATGATTTTTTTTTACATTTTATCCAACTTTTCTAGTTACTTTTAGTGGAATCACTTTGCTGCAAGTGATTCCAACAGAGCAAGAGACATGTGTCCTTGCTCATCAGCATTCCAGAGAGCATCCTGGTTTTGATGAGACTCTTATGACAGTGTTATATGAGACTCTAATATTCCCTCTAGAATTCAGATTCTGTGAAAAGCAAGTGTCTTCAGTTAATTTTAGATACTTTCAATACCTGAAGGATTCCAGATCAACAAACGCATCTTCTACTAAACATTTTCAAGCAATAAATCCTATATAAAACCCCACAATTTCTCTATCAGTCACTCAGTCATGTCTGACTCTTTGTGACCCCATGGACTGCAGCATGCCAGGCCTCCCTGTCCATCACCAACTCCCGGAGCTTGCTCAAACTCATGTCCATCGAGACAATTTCTCTATACAGAAACTTTATTTTTCCCCCTTGAAATAAATCTCCACGAGTAGACATTTCAACATGTGATGTGTGAATCCTACTTTTCTCATCCATCAGCACACAAGCCCTATACTCTATGGCTTTCTTAAGTCTTGAATCAACACAAGATCATGTTGGATTTGTCAGATGTTTAGAGGTTGGACTTTCTAGTCTAAAATCTTCCATGTGAAGCAACTTAGTATATTGTAAAATTGAAGTTGTGTCTCAGGCAAATCTGTGAGATTATAACCAGAAATAATAAGAAAAGCATGCTATGACACTGTCCTCATGGTAAACTAAGGACCCTGTTCTATTTCCACTTTGCTGGGCCTCCCAGGCTCCATTTCCCTCCTGCTTCCATTTAATATCTTAATACTAACAGTCAACATTTTGGCCTCCTGTTCTTCTGTGTTTCATACCTGCCAGCATGCTCACTTTTATCCATCTGTGTGTGCCTTCTCTCTTCCTCAAGCTGAGCTGCTGAGGGCAATGACATCAGCACCCAAGTAGACCTTCATTTTGATGGATTCTGCAGGTTTATGGGCTGTGATTTCAACTCCATCCTCAGCGCAGTTTGGAAAATCACTCCAGATTGTTTTCAAGAGCTTCTTTTTTTTCCTTTGAAATAGTCTTTTCTTTTCAAGCAACTTACTTTTCTTATGAAAGAATTTATGATTCTGCAGCAAAGGTTGTGATCTAATTAGAGAATCAATAGCAGTGCTAAATAGGTATTCCCAGGAGTCACTACTGGGTTGAAATGAGCTACAAATTGGGGCAAATCTATGCAACTTGAGACCCTCCACTGAGTATTAGTGACCAGTACAGCAAATAGTCCTGGGGAAAGCAAGGCAAGGCTGGACCTCCCCTCTCAAGGGGGGTCCTGGTCCTTCTCTGGATTCTTGGCCATTTAGCACTGCTGGCTGGCTTCAGGAGATCTTGGATGTTTACACAAATATTAGTGTACATTTTATTCTGTTTTTTTCAGTTACTGTCAGCAAGAGGGTAAGGGCTCTACAAGTTTCTTCTTCCTAGCTGATCCAAAGCCCCCATGTGTACATACGTGAGAGGAAAGTCAACTGCAGTGTGGAATGACGACATCACATGTAGTTCACACTTCAGATGAGAGTATTTCCAGATAACCCCAGCCACCGTCCCTTGATACCCTTCTCTGTTCCCTGGTAGAATACCATGGATTCCAGTGACAATAAATGAGTACTAAATTTATTTTATCTCCCAACCTCGTAAGTCAAAGATGAGAGTAAAATTATCAGCACCACCTCTAACAATAAGATTAGTTTAAAGAATTATTATTACTATTATTATCATGATTATTATGCAGTTCTAATCTTTTTAGCACTGATCACACTAGGATTATGGGCTTCCCCAGTGTCATAGTGGTAAAGAATACACCTGCCAATGCCAGAGACACAGGAGACACAGATTTAATCACTGGGTCTGGAGGATCCCCTGGAGGAAGAAATGGCAACCCGTCCCAATATTCTTGCCTGGGAAATCCCATGAACAGAGGAGTTTTGGTGGGCCATAGTCCATGGATTCACAAAGAGTTGAACACCTCTTAGTGACTAAGAACACACACACACACACACACACACACACACACACACACATACTAGGATTATGCAGCCATTCCGGATAAGCTGAATTCAACGCTGGTGAGTGATTTAACAACCCCATCTGCTTGCTGCAGCAGGAATTAGAGGATATTCAAAGAAACAGAATCTTCAATAAATCGCTTGAGAACAATTGAATTCTATATATGTAGAACTACATTGAAAAGGGTTAAATGTATTATATACAAACACACTAAATATTCTAAGCGTACTCTACACATAAAAACATGCACTGAAGACACATTAATAAGACAAAACAGTGACACAAACACTTCAAGCTAATCATAAATCTCTCTTACAGCATTTCAAGTTAATTAGAAGCAATCAAATAAAAATAAGTTGAGAACTGGACAAGTATTGTGAAGAGGCAGTTCAAAGAGAACGGATCTCAAATGACTGATACAATAGTAAAAAAAGTTGCTCAATTCATTCAGTTCAATTAGACACAAGAATATTAGATATTAAAAATGTAATGAGCTAACATTTTCTATTGTTGACATAAATCAACCCTTTACAATATTGTGTTGGTGATGGAGTAGATGGAGAAAATGTGTGTTTTTGCCTATAATCTAAGTTGGAACATCGCTGTGAAGGATAATTTGGAAGAGGGTAAAACTGAAACTAGACATATCCTATAAAGTCATGCTACAATCCTAATAACCTTAGATCCATCCTGGAGAGGGACGAGGGTGCACAGGATTCTAGAGGCTATTTGTTGGCGCAAATAAACAAGCAAAAAGTAAGTGATTGACTAGTAAAGAGCTGGCAAATGGATAAATAAAGCATGGTACATTGATACACTGGAACATTAAATCTATTGTAGAGAAAAACAAGCCACATGCACACACTCACACACACACACACACCTCTGTTTTATGAGGAAAAATAAACAGCATAAGAGTTGAGCTAAAGGCATAATTGATTAACACTTTTTGTTTGGTTTGTTGGACCTTATTTTGTATCCATCAATTAGTCAAAAAGGTATTTTACTGTGTGTGCATGCTAAGTTGCTTCAGTCATATCTAACTCTTTGTGACCCAATGGACTGTAGCTCACCAGGTTCCTCTGTCCATGGGACTCTCCAGATAAGACTACTGGAGTGAACTGTCATGCCCTCTCTCAGACAATCTTCCAAACCCAGGGATTGAGCATGCATCTCTTATGTCTCCTGCATTGGCAGGCAGGTTCTTTACTACTAGTGTCGCCTGCAAAGTCCATTTTACTGTATGCCTTTTAAAATATAATCTAAATATATGGTTTTGGTAGTAAAGTGTAAATAAATATCATGTCTCTCCATTAGTTCCATTATCTCTGCTCAAAGTAAAAATTTTATATATATAAGGCAATGACAATTTCCTAAAGAAAAAAAATATTTCTTAGAAAATGTCTTTAAACACATCCCTGATGGATGACAAGATTATATCACATGGGAAGACAGCAGATACATGTTTGCAGCAGTGTAAATATGAGGGGCTGGCTTAAGGAGGGTTCAGTGGATACTGAGGACTAGAAGCAACATGTGCATCCATGCAGTGTGGAAACACCAGGTGACCTGAGGCTGAAAGAACCAGACCAAAGCCACACACCTGCTGCAGCCATATATCTGCAGCCCGGAAACGTGGCTGGAAATACTGAGAGCCCGCGTGTATGTGGCAAACACTGGCCAGTCTGAAAACACACAACAAAGAGAAATGAACTCCAGCAAGGGTCGGGTAGCTTTCACAGAGAAACGGAAAAGAGTGAGGAGAATACAAGGTGCAGGACCAGGTGCGGCCGGGGTCCAGGCTGAAAGAAGTACGTCTGGAAAGATCTCTCAGTGATGTGAGCCCAGCTCCCAGTAAGTAAAGCCAGTCTTGCCAGGAGAGTAGGACAAACACATTTCTGCACTGACTGTGCTTGTGTTCTCATGGGAGAGGAAAACGGAGTCAAGCAAGCAAGCGTATCAGTGAGTCATCTTAAATGGTAGCAGCCTGGGCATCCTCAGAGAGCTCCTCTAGATACCTCTGAGATGACACTTACAATGGCATCTGAACTGAAAATGGGGCCATACGTGCAACAAGATAAGAGACTCTAGTCTCCCAGGAAGAAAGACAACTGGGTGCAAAGGGAAAAGGGCCTCAGGGACCTAAGAGAAGCGGGGGAGAAGGGTCATGGGTAACATCGCAGGGTGGCCCTGGGCCCAGGAGCTGCACTTCATGAGGCAGAAAGAGCAGGATGTCCCTCATGGGGCAGAGCAAACCTGAGACCTCCGGGAGACACCCAGACACGGTCTCAGAGGCCTAACCATTCACAACACAGCTGGCACTCTCCAAACTTATGTTTTAATTGACATCGACATGACTTCTTGTACCTGGAACTTTGTTATGACCATTTCACAGGGACTCATGGCAAAAGAGATCATTGTATACATTTAAACATTTTTAAATTTTTCTTTTATACTGGAGTGTAGTTGATTTACAATCTTATGTTAGTTTCAGGTATGCAGTCAAGTGAATCAGTTCTAGGTATACGTGTATCTAATCTTTTTCAGATTCTTTTTCCTCTTAGGTTATTACAGAATATTGAATAGAGTTCCCTATGCTATCCAACAGTAGTCCTTTTTTACCTGGGGGCGGGCGGTGGGTGAGCTCCCTGACTGATGACAGCTCCCTCATCCTCAGAGACCTGGCCAGACGTTTCCTTTGTGGGTCACAGGTGATGCCAGGTCATCCTCTAGAGACAGATGCTTCTCTTCCCTGGCTGGCACTCTTAACACCATCTCCCCACTGTGATGGAGACAGGGCTGTTGTTTTTTTATCATAGTCCACAATTCCAGCTACACATAATCTATCCTACCCTAAAGATATATTTACAATTTTTTTAAGGAAAATAAAAAGTAAGCAGTTTAACTTCTACAGGGACACTTTTCAACACCTCGAGTCATTTATGATTGCACTTACCTTCTAGACATAATTATCAGAGTGGTGTGTACACAGCTATCATAAATAATAAATGGACAGGGGGATAATGGGTACCCTTTGGAAACTGTAAGTGATATACTTTCAGAGGCATAAGTTTATTTTTATAACAGCTTTTTAGATCAATGCAATGAATACACAATACCAGAATGTCAAATTTTTATCACAGTTGCTCTCATTGTTTTTTCACGTGACCCAGCACATCTGGGGACAATGCTGGGCTGCCTGTGTCAGGACATGGAGTGGTGGAGTGAGTCCTGCGTACTGAATGAGACAACAGCAATTAGACATAAAGACACACAGACGCAGGACAGTAAACAATGGTGGGGGAAAAAACGTTACATTCTGACTTGGCAATGGATTAAAGGGCTTAATTATTTTATTCATTGCAATTTTGCAAAATTGAAGGCATGGTGCCTAATATTTAGGATTTTCATTGAGCTATTCATCTAACAAAGGGAAATTACATGAAGACAGTTGAGTATGTTTGGAGAAATCAAACAAGATCCAGTTGAGGGGAAAATGCTCTTTTCTAAATGTCTTCTAAGCCTCTCAAAGTAATCTAAATCCTGAAAAACAGATTATTTTCTTCTCTGTTATTTGTTTATTTTTTGCTATGAGGGGAAGTCCTTGAAATTTGGAGGACAGTTTTCCAATGAGAAGAATATATAATCCTGATCCAGTACAGAGCTTAATGCTTTAAACAATATTTACTATGAAGCACTGGTGGCTCAGATAGTAAAAACTCTGCTTCAATGCAGGAGACCCAGATTCAACTCCTGAGTTGGGAAGATCCTTGCAGGAGGGTAGGGCCACCCTCTCCAGTATTCTTGCCTGGAGAATTCCATGGACAGAGGAGCCTGGCAGGCTACAGTCCATAGTGTCGCAAAGAGTTAGACATGACTGAAGTGATTTAGCATGCATGCCCATTTAAGAAATATTTACTGAGGGAATTTGGGCAAATCACTGACTGGCTCAGGAGTAGGGCTGTATTTGTGTTCAGAATGGTCAGATGTGGGATCATCAAGGCCTCTGACCTTCTCCACTTGGCTGCCATGGGGTCAGAGAGGGAAGCTGTGCAGCTCCCAGAAACCTGAACACTTTAATGGATCAATACTGTCTTGTTGCAGAGTACAAGAAAATATTTTTCCAGTCTTCTCTATAAAAATTAAATATTTACATAAATTTCTGAGCAATTCAAAATGAAGGATTCAAAAGCCCCAGCAGTGTGTTTTGGGGTTTTGTTAAGCAGAAAGTGTAAAAGCTAAGAAAGGAAACAGTCACACCCTGAATATTTACTGACTGAACAATGTGACTAGTTGAAAAGTTGAAACTTTTATTAAACCAAATGATTCTTTCAGTTCAGTTCAGTCACTCAGTCGTGTCCGACTCTTTGCGACCCCATGAATCGCAGCACGCCAGGCCTCCCTGTCCATCACCAACTCCTGGAGTTCATTCAGACTCACATCCATCGAGTCAGTGATGCCATCCAGCCATCTCATCCTCTGTCGTCCCCTTCTCCTCCTGCCCCCAATCCCTCCCAGCATCAGGGTCTTTTCCAATGAGTCAACTCTTCACATGAGGTGGCCAAAGTACTGGAGTTTCAGCTTCAGCATCATTCCTTCCAAAGAAATCCCAGGGCTGATCTCTTGCAGAAAAACAGCACTAAAACAACAAACTCTAAACACACAAGTCTCCACGCCCCCGTCCCCGCAAAGAAACTTTACTTGACTCTCTGATAACGTCTTTCTTACATCAGCACTGGTCCAAAGAATAGAAAAGCCTCAGGACGCAGAGAAATAGGGCAAAAGACCTCAGATTGTAATCCTACTGGACTTTATATGGACATGGTGAATATATATGTATTATAATGAAAGAGAACGTGTGGAGGGTGATGAAACACTGGAGATCAAAGCAGCATATTGAGACCTAAATGTGAGAAGTTCAGTGAGAGAAGACGGGTCATCAAGTGAGTCCAGGCTGCAGGCGAGGAGCAGAGTCACCAGGGGACCTGCATGGGTCAGGGTGTCAGGAACCAGTGAAGGGACCAGTGTACAAGAGCCCCAGGTGTGCGGCAGGGTGTCTGTACCAAAGCAAGCCCTGGCACATGTCCTAGTCCAAGGGCACCTCCACACCCAGGCACATGGAGGTCATGGGTCTGTAGGTCTAAGTTAAAAGGGAACCTAGCTGGGTGACTTAAGATGTCCTGTATCGTGAATAACCAAATTTAAGGATGAGTGGGTTTAATATACTCTGAAATAAATTCAAGGTAGAGTGACATGAAAAAACATGAATATAGAGCAATAATACAGGAATACACTTGGGAAAAAAACCACCCGGTCCCACACTCAGCCTGCACACAGCACACTTTGTACTGGCGTGGCTTTGCTGTTTAGACTGTCTTTGACAGCTCTGCTTTTCAGAATCAGTAGCTGGAGTGAGTGGTTCAGTTGTTCATTCCAGGAACTTGAGGCGAGACCCATAACACTCTCCAAGGGAAGCATCAGTAGACAGTGTGTTCCTTTTAAGTCTCTGAATCTCTCACCCCAGACTCCTGGCTTTTCTGGCTCCACCGATCCTAGACTGTGGTGTCATGACTCTTCCTCACTCTGACCAAGCAGTCACTGTGAAGGGCATGCCTTAAATCAGACTTTCAGCCCTCAATAAGTTCTGCACTTGCCTTCCTGTTCTGAGGCCCTCACCACACTCTGCTGGGTGGTGTCCTCTTTTACAGCAGGAAATAGGAACCTCAGCTTTGTCTCATCTCCAGGTCACGCTGGTGATGCTTAGGGACCAGTTTGATAAGTGTTTGGAGGTCACGCAGAAGCCTCAATATAAAACTTTGTCACAGAATGACATTTATGGCATCTAATTTCACAACACTCATTTTATTTCCTCTCCTGGAAGTAAGGAATTGTATTTGCTAAAACAGGAATTTTTTTGGTTTATTTGCTTATATTGGTAGAAAAACATTTGGTAAATCTT
Organism: Aepyceros melampus; assembly: GCA_006408695.1. Classification (NCBI taxonomy): domain Eukaryota; kingdom Metazoa; phylum Chordata; class Mammalia; order Artiodactyla; family Bovidae; genus Aepyceros; species Aepyceros melampus. The sequence goes on from SJXQ01000156.1 coordinate 131,685, forward strand.
TTATTGAATCAAAACCTTGTTATAAGAAAACATCAGCCTTTCTCACATCGTTAAGTTCCTGGAAGTGAAAATGTTAGCAGTCAAGACCACAGGAAATATGAAACCTACTTATGGATAGCTGCAAAACTAGAACTTGGCTTTAAAATATTCATCATTAAGAGAGTCTGAGTTATTCAACACCATACATTTGACAAAGCAACTTTGGCATGTATGGTACCAGATTCTTCCTAGACCACTGAAAGCTTTAAAGCAATAAAAATTTCTTTTAGTATGATTCTTATCATTAGGATCAGGGTAGAGATATGTATGTGTTTATGAACTAAATCATATGTGGCCTGTCTTAAACCCCTAAATATGCTGCTGCTGATAAGTTGCTTCAGTCGTGTCCGACTCTGTGCAACCCCCTAGAAGGCAGCCCACCAGGCTCCTCCTTCCATGGGATTTTCCAAGCAAGAGTACTGGAGTGGAGTGCCATTGCCTTCTCCACACCTAAGTATACAGTCTCAAAATATATCAAGCACCCATTAAAAGAAATGGCAACCCACTCCAGTGTTCTTGCCTGGAGAATCCCAGGCACAGGGGAGCCTGTTGGGCTGCCGTCTATGGGACTGCACAGAGTCGGACATGAGTGAAGCAACTTAACAGCAGCAGCAGCAGGAAGAAATAGGTAAATAAAAAAATTCATGGTGATGTTAACACATCCTTACAAGAAAGTCATCAGGTGGGCAAACAGCAAGTAGAGTTATTGGAGAGTAAGATGAATATTATATTTAAGCTATTAGATTTTGGAGAACATGTGTTCTTTTTGAGCACAATGAACTATTTACAAAAATACTCCATGTTTGTTATAGAATAAGATCTCTCAACAGATTCCAAAGAATCAGTGTACAGAGTCATAATGTTTATATGTGAAACCTAAAAAAAAAAAAATGAACTCAGAAACAGAAAATTAATTTTTTGTTGTCAAAGGTGGTGGGTGAGGGAAATGAATAGAGATGATCAAAAGATTAAAAAATGCAATAAAATTTAAAAGTAATAATAAGCAAAATTGAACAAATTCAAGAGGTTTGAACATAAATAGAATTTTGTTAATCCACCTTGAGTTAGTAGAATCAAGAAGAATAATTTAAATATAACCACAGAATAATAATGAAAATTCTACAAGTTAAAATGTCACTTAGAACAAAATTAATACTTTTGACTATAATGATTAGGAAATTTAAAAATGATTGTACTGTCTTTGAGGGCTTAATATGCCACAAAGAAAATCCTGAATTACTTACAGTTGATTTTTAAGTCTTGAATGAATATTTGAAAATATATCATTGAGACAAAAAAGAGAAAAATAATTGCAGGTGCTGGCATTGAGGAACTCATGCACATCACTGATTTAATTCTCTTTGCAACAAAATCAAAGGCAAAAACTTAACCTGAAATCCACTTTTATAATACATGTTATTAACTAGGACTACTGAATTTGTTAGAATATCTCTCTCTGTATGTATTTCTATTAATATCTATGTACCACTCATATATTTCTAAGATCTAATACCTATTTCTCAAACTACCTATCAACTTTTTATGTAGATAAAGAATATCTATGCATTCTCTACTTGTGTAGCTTGTGTAACTTATTGGACAATTCAAAATGATTTTATCCAAACCCTGGATAAAAGTTTCAGTGTTTATTCTGGATTGAGTTTCAGCTGCACCACCAATTTCCTGCTTGAGTTTGCACTAATTGCTGAAACTTCCAATTCAGATTTTCCATTTGCATTTCAAATGGAGATTTCACCTTAACTCATTTACCAAGATGTTAGGAGTGATAACTCAGGCACAAGGCTGCACTTCCTTTTATTAAAAACAGTCTCCAAATCAATGTCAGAGGTCACCAGGAACCTCCCTCTTTGTCTTCTTCACACACCAAAAGGCCAAAGATCATTTACTTTTACCTCAGTAACAGAAAGAACTGTAGGGTTTGTGGGAAAAACCATAAAACATAGACAGGTGTTTAAGCAACACCTTGAAGTGTACAAAAAGTGCCCCAAAATTACCAAATGGAGAGGAATCCGGTACAGTGAGTTGACAGGCTCCCCAGGTGGCCCATGTGGTAAAGATCTTTCTGCAATGCTGGAGACACGGGTTTGATCCCTGGGTCAGGAAGATTCCCTGGAGAAGGGCATGGCAACCCAATCTAGTATTCTTGCCTGGAGAATCTCATGGACAGAGGAGCCTGGTGGGCTACAGTCCATGGGATCGCAAAGAGTCGGACACAACTGAAGCGACTTAGCACGCACAGGTCGTTAGGAGAACACATCCAAGTTTTGCTGGCAGGAAAGGGTGCAATTCATCCTGACATAAAGTGTCAGACTTAAAACAGATGTGTTTAGAGCAGATATATTTCATGATAGTATCCATGTTTGGCAACCACACTTCTATCCATCCTGCACAGTAGCTCACTTTCAAAAGGTCATGGGGATGGGGGTTGAACACAGACCCAGGCCCAGGTTTCCAGCAGGTGCAGAGAAGGTATTGCTGGTCCCCACGCTCTGCCAGAGACCAGAGGTCAGAACCCCCGCAGACTGCTCCAGTCTGATCCTCTGCCCATGGCACTGGGCTATTTTTTCCTTCTGGCCAAAGACACATCCTCTGGTTCAAAACATCTCCAATTTTCCCGTATGTTTCTCTGTTCACTCCCTTTTCTATTTTATTTTCTTGAGGGGTTGGTCAGAGCCATCATAATCCAAGACAGACAAGCCAGCAGAACTCCCCAGTATTTATAGCCCAGAATGCTGAAGCATGCAGAAAAAAGCACCTACACACAGGATATTCTTGGCAGCATTGCTGTATTGGTGGTTTATTCAAAGCAACATCAATCCATCAATCAAGAACTAATTAAATAAATTATGTTACAATCCATATAATGCTGCTTAAAAAGAATGAGGCAATTCTGTTTATAATAATAAGGAAAGATACACGAGATACATTGACAGGCGCATAACTGAAGGGAAGCGCAGAGTTTCCAGTAGGTGATCAACTGTGTGGGGCATCACAGGAGAAAGGAACCAGTGATTAGGGAGCAGGGAACAGCAAGAGCCTTGTTTTCAGCTCACTATGTCTCTTGAATATCACATAATACCCACAGGGTAATGCATACACATGCGCAAAACACATCCATCTCCTTTTTAAAGTAGTGAATTAAACAACTAAACATCACCAGAAACAAGTAGTTCTATAAAAATAATACCATTGAAATGGCATGAAATCTATGAAGTCTAAATTTCTGACTACTAAAATAAATGATGTGTGTATAATTGCTAAGTTGCTTCAGTCACGTCCGACTGTTGCAACCTTGTGGACGATAGCCCGCCCCCTCCTCTGTCCACGGGATTCTCCAAGCTAGAATACTAGAGTGGGTTGCCAAGCCATCCTCCGAGGGATCTTTCTGACCCAGGGATCGAAGCCACGTCTCCTATGTCTGCTGCATTGGCAGGTGGATACCTTACCACTGAGCCACCTGGGAAGCCCCCAAATAAATATCAGAGGATAAAATAATAAGTCAAGATCCTAGAGTGTCTAGTCCTGCAGTCTTAGATGGTGCATTAATCATTTTTATTTTCTGCAGCACAAATAAGTAGGTTGGTTTACCAACACAGTGAACAAGACATTTATAACTTATAGGAGTGAATAGTTTCCAAGCTGCCTTGCTAGCTGACACTGGGAGTGGCAGGCACTGCGTGAACTGGTTCAGTACATTAATTTTCTACTCATAGACACATTTCAGATTCAGTTAATGTTGAAAACGTGCATTGAATTTAGGTGGTAAGAAACTTTTTTTAAAACACAAAGAGTTATTGAGATTTGCAAATATCAACCTCTTAATCTTTTCAAAACATCTTTTAATCCCAATTGCAGGCAGTATTAGTAAGATGAGTTTATAAAAACAGAAAGATAAATAGGAGTTTCTGTAATCATACATATATGTATACATACATACACACTCACATATATATATATATACACCACTATACTTAAGCATGAATAATTCTTGAAGGTTATTCATACAAGTCTTGCTTTCCTCCTTAACTCTGTCCCTTTTTTGTTTCCTACAATATAGGATAGATTAGTTTTATATATTTGTGAATATTTTATTCAGTTACATACTGCTTAATATCACGATGTTTAGTTCTTTGAAAAAGTATAATATCAAACTGAAGGATCTTTTCTTTTCCATCATAAATACTCTTTACAACTATTCCTCAGAGGATGAGCAGAATCCTAACAACACAAAGATTTCTGAAGCATCTTGCTTTCTGCATTTCTTTATCAGTGTCCCTGCATTTGTTCTAACTAAACTTCAGTGGTCTGTTACTTTTTTATTCCCTACAATAGAAATTAGAGATAAGCTAAGTAAGTAAGTAAGTAAGTAAAGTCACTCAGTTGTGTCCGACTCTCTGTGACCCTATGGACTGCAGCCCACCAGGCTCCTCAGTCCATGAGATTCTCCAAGCAAGAATACTGGAGTGGGTTGCCATTTCCTTCTCCAGGGGATCTTCCCGACCCAGGGATCGAACCCAGGTCTCCTGCATTGGAGGCAGACGCTTTAACCTCTGAGCCACCAGGGGCATCTACCCATCTAGGGTAGAGATAAGCTAGAACTTCCCAATGGTTCAGCAGGTAAAGAATCCGCCTGCAATGCAGGAGACATAGGAGATGCGGGTTCGATCCATGGATCAGAAAGACTCCCTGGAGAAGGAAATGGCTACCCACTCCAGTACTCTTGCCTGGAGAATCCCATGGACAGAGGAGAATGGCAAAAGTCCCAAGGGTTGCAAAGAGTCAGACATAACTGAGTGACTAAGCACACACAGACAAGCTAGGCAAGAATAAAAGTTTAATAACTTCGTGGGAGAACGTCAAAGTTCCTGCACCCAAAACTGGGACATTTCTTCCCAAAGAAGTCAATGTACCAATTTACTTTTTTAAAACTCAGTTTAAAACTATGAATTATTATCACATCCAGGACACATACCTCATTGTTATTCTCCCTGTGTTCATCTGTAATTTATTCACAAAACTAGATATGATATTTTGAGATTTCTAAAATATCTGTAAACAACTCTACTTTGATATTTTGGCATGTGGTAAACTGGACAATTCTCTAAATTTTGACATAAGTAAACACTTTGAATTCATCATCACCATCAAGATGATGAACATACCAGTCACCACCCCCTCTGAATTTCTCACTGTAACGATGACTTTTAAGAAAATCACTGCAGATGGTGACTGCAGCCATGAAATTAAAAGACGCTTACTCCTTGGAAGAAAAGTTATGACCAACCTAGATAGCATATTCAAAAGCAGAGACACTTTGCTGACTAAGGTCCGTCTAGTCAAGGCTATGGTTTTTCCTGTGGTCATGTATGGATGTGAGAGTTTGTGAAGAAGGCTGAGCACTGAAGAATTGATGCTTTTGAAGTGTGGTGTTGGAGAAGACTCTTGAGAGTTCCTTGGACTGCAAGGAGATCCAACCAGTCCATTCTGAAGGAGATCAACCCTGGGATTTCTTTAGAAGGAATGATGCTAAAGCTGAAGCTCCAGTACTTTGGCCATCTCATGCGAAGAGTTGACTCATTGGAAAAGACCCTGATGCTGGGAGGGATTGGGGGCAGGAGGAAAAGGGGACGACCGAGGATGAGATGGCCGGATGGTATCACAGACTCTATGGACATGAGTCTGAGTGAACTCCGGGTGTTGGTGATGGACAGGGAGGCCTGGCGTGCTGCAGTTCATGGGGTCTCAAAGAGTCAGACACAACTGAGCAACTGAACTGAACTGAACTGAATTGTACAAGACTTTCCTGGACATGGACTTTCTGCTTCTCTTGAGAAAACACTAAGGAGCAGGTGGCTGCCTCACATGCGCTTTCTTAGCACAGCTGCACAAATCCCCAGAGTCGGTGCCTCAAAACAATAAAAATGCGTTTCCTCACAGTTCTCAGGATGGAAGTCCAAAGTCAAGATGTCTCAGGGGCTCTGCGTAGGATTCTTCTGGCTCCTCCCACTCCTGATGTCCCTCAGAATCCCTTGACCTGGGTCCACATCCCCAGTCTCTGCCTCCATGGTGCCGTCACCTCCTCCTCTCTGCTTCCATCTTATAAAGATGCTAGCTTCAGCTAAGACTCTCCTGGGTTACCCAGGATAGACTCTGTTTTCTAGAGTCCTCAATAATCTCAGATATGCAGATGATACCACCCTTATGGCAGAAAGCAAAGAAGAACTAAAGAACCTCTTGATGAAAGTGAAAGAGGAGAGTGAAAAAGTTGGCTTAAAGGTCAACATTGAGAAAACGAAGATCATGGCATCTGGTCCCATCCCTTCATGGCAAATAGATGGGAAACAGTGGAAACAGTGGCTGACTTTATTTTTCTGGGCTCCAAAATCACTGCAGATGGTGGTTACAGCCATGAAATTAAAAGACACTTCCTCCTTGGAAGGAAAGTTATGACCAATCTAGACAGCATATTAAAAAGCAGAGACATTGCTTTGTCCACAAAGGTCCATCTAGTCAAGGCTATGGTTTTTCCAGTGGTCATGTATGGATGTGAGAGTTGGACTATGAAGAAAGCTGAGCACTGAAGAATTGATGCTTTTGAACTGTGGTGTTGGAGAAGACTCTTGAGAGTCCCTTGGACTGCAAGGAGATCCAACCAGTCCATTCTAAAGGAGATCAGTCCTGAGTGTTCATTGGTAGGACTGATATTGAAGCTGAAACTCCAATACTTTGGCCACCTCATGTGAAGGGTTGACTCATTTGAAAAGACCCTGATGCTGGGCAAGATTGAGGGCAGGAGGAGAATGGGATGACAGAGGATGAGATCTTTGGATGGCATAACCAACTCAATGGACTTGGGTTTGTATGGACTCGGAGTTTGTGATGGACAGGGAGGCCTGGCATGCTGCATTCATGGGGTCGCAAAGAGTTGGACACAACTGAGCAACTGAACTGAACTAAATTAATAACTTTCATTCCTTGAGATCCTGAGCATTTTGCCTTATGAGGTGATATTCACAGCTTTGGAGTTAAGAGATGGACATATGTTTAGGGGTCCACCATCCAATCCACTACAACAGGTGTATGTTCAACATTTTAAGAAATTGCTAAACCACTTTCCAATACAATTGTACTGTTTTTATTTCCCAACAGGCATAATGAGAATTTCCGTGGCCACTCGTCCTCCTTGATGTGGGCAGTCATGTTAATTTTAACCTGTTTTGGATGGTGTGCAGTGACATCTCAATGCCATTTTAATTCGTATTTCCCTAATGGCTAATAATATTCAACATCTCCTCATGTGCTTATGTATCACTCAAATATCTTTGCCAAGTACCTTCTCAAATCTTCTGCCCATTTTTTTAAAAATTGGATTATTTTCTTAGTATTGAGTTTTGAGAGATTTTTTATCTATATTGAATACAAGTTAGTTAACATATACATAATTTGGAAACATTTTTCTGTCTGTGGCTTGTCTTTCCCTTAACAGTGCATGAACAGTAGACGTTTATAACTTTGAAGAAGTTTATCGTATTTTTCTTATATGGATTGTGTTTCAATGCCAAAATGAAATCATTGTTCAGTTCAAGTTCACAAAGATTGTCTTCTGTGTTTTCTCATAGGTTTTACATTTAGTCTATTATATAATTGACAATTTTTGAGGGTGATGCAATATACGAATTCAAGTTCATAGTGCTTACACAGGGATAGATATTGATTCTAACACATTTGTAGAGATTGTTCTCAAATTTCAATGGTCTTCATAGCCTTTCTGAAAATTAACTGAACACATGTGTGTTTATTTTTGGACTCTCTATTGTGTATTATTGAATTATTAGTCTATCTTCATTCTTACCACACTGTCTTAATTATTGTGGATTTGCACTAACCCTTGAAATCATCCAATTAGTATCATTTCTCCAATTCTTTTTTTTTTTAGGCAAAGCTCTTATGGCTATTCTAGATCTTCTGCATTTCTATACGAATTTGAGGATCAGCTGCTATAAAACATGCCTGTTGACATTTTGACTCAGTGGCATTAACTATATACCACCTTGGGGAGAAAACATCTTAACAATATTGAATCTTCTCATTTGTCTCCAAAGGAAATCTCCCATTTATTTAAGTCTCTTTACCATCTCTTAGCATTTTCAAGAAAATTTGTCCATCAACAGGTCTTGTACTCCGGTCAAATATAGTCTAAATGTTTAATATTTTTAAGACAATATTTAGTATTTTTGAGCTGAGGCTGCTACTGGCTGTCACCCTCTCCCCTTTTTCTCTCATCTCAAGTCCCCCCAGGTTCATCTATGATCTGGGCATGTCTCAGAAGCTGACCCCATGATAGCTCCATCTGTCTGAGTGCAAGCTAGGTGGAGATGTCAGTTCTCAGTTAAAATGGGTCAAGAGACCACCAGGCAGTGCCCCCCACACTCCTCTCTGCCCCAGACTGTGAGAGTAGCTCTGTACCCTTTAATGGAGCAATTGGGCTAAAATCAACCTTTCATCTCAGGCCACTTCTAGTTCTATCCATTTTCTCTAAAGGTTTTAGTTTCTTTGAGACAAGAAGCAGAAGGGATTAAACTCACAGCAGGGAAATGATGGGAAATGTCATAAAATGGTGGGGAGCTGGAAGGGAGGGAGAGAGCAATCAGGACAGAGTGAAAAGGGATGGAAGGTTGAGGTGGTGAGTTTTTAGGCATCCCTGAGTCTCCTAGCAACAGGTATCCCATAGCAACCAGCCAGCTCAGCTGCAAGGTGACTGGTTGGAAGAGCCCATAGGACCCGCCTTGTGCACACCATCAATGGGCCTCACGTGCGGTCCTGGGGTCCTCAGCCCACTGCCCCACCTGCCCTCAGAGGCCTGGAGAGCGCAGTCTTATGAACTCATCCATTCTGACAGGGTATACATTGCTAGTTATTCTTCTGAGAACATTTGTTTGCATTCAGTGTGCAGGACCTAGAGTTTTTTGTGGGAAGTTTTTAAATTACAAGTTCATTTTATTTACTAGACAAAGGGCTATAAATATTTCCCATTTTAAAAACTATTAATATATAAATATTCTAATATTTCCTTATTATTCTTCTAGTCTGTCTAGGAATTTTGGGGATCTCCCTGTTTCATTCTAGATTTTGTAATATTTGTGTTTTATTTCTTTGTGTTTGCATTGTTCTTGCCAGGTATTCGTTAACTTGACCAATATTTTCAAATGATAAATGTTTTGTTTTCTCAATTCAGAGTTTTATTGATTTCTGCTCTTTTTAAATTATTTTATTGTGATATTATCATGATTACATAGGAAAGAGAATACAGAATATGAAAGCATGCTATATAAACATGGTCTATTTATTTTCAACAAAAGTGCAAAGGCAATTAGTTGTTGAAATTGTATTATTTTCAACAAGTATTGAAATAATTGGATACTCATATGCAAAGAATGTATTCTTCACACCAATTAAAAATTAACTCAATATGGCTTATAGACCTAAAGGGAAAACCTGAAAAGATAAAATACCTGAAGGAAACATAGGGGAAACAGACTTGAGGGGAACAAGGATAGCTGAGAGAGGGGAAATGCATGTGTTACAGAGAAACATTAGAGATGGTTGTGCTCATTATTTTTATTAAAGCTAGTTTATTAACATACACATATGTTAAAATATCAAACTGTAAACTCTAAATATGGACAGTTTAATATATGTCAATTATACTCAGGAAGATGCTGAAAAACGTATCAGAAAAACTATTTCAGAAGTTTAAAGTTCACAGAGCTTTACTGCTAAGTATTTTATTTCTCTTGGTGAATGTTCCACTTCCAGTGAATGTATACACAAAGCTGACAGTTAAAGTGCTTTGTAAATATAAATCAGGTCAAGGTGATTGATAGAGTTCTTCAACTCTGCCATAACTTCAGTTATATCTCAGGTACTTTTCCCAACAACACTTGCTGTGGAAGTTTGTTAAAATCTTTAAGATGAATAACTTTCTCTTTCTCTTACTTTTTTTTTTTCCATTTCTAAACATCTTTCTTTTTCCTAGAAACAAGATACAATTAACTCTTAAAAGCAGGCCACATTTCAACACCTTAATCCTCAAACTCCAGGTTCTTTCACTTCAACAAGCTACACGCATCATTTGTAAGTGGAAAAATGGGTTCAGGAATAAGCAGACTAAGTTGAAGTAGTTACACCAGCAAATTCACTCAACAGTGATAAAAAGGACACAAAATAAAATTCTGCAGGCACCACATGGCCATTGCCATCACGGAGCTTTGGAGAGTCCTCAGGATAGGTCACATAAGATCTTAAGTTACTCTTGCTTTTCTGCCCTAAGCAACGTGAAGTGACAAACGGCTCCCATGGCCTTTCACTCAACGTTTAAAGTGATTCCTAAGGGTGATTCTTTCCCTCACGTAGACAGAGGTGAAAACACCTGGATTCCTGTTCTGAGCTTTCAGTTAACCCTGAAATATCACATTCTTATCACCAGGCTTCATCAGATAGCACCCCAGAATTAGACTAGGGGTGGGGGCGGGGGGCTCTTGCACTTAAATCTATTGTCTAAGCAACTCTCTGGGAAGCTTCAGGGGGTTCAGCTCTGCACATCCTGTAGGCAGGATGTAACACAATCAACATGGGAGACGTCCACACTGGTGATCAATATGGGAGAATCCAAAATGGCAGACTTCCAGCCATACAGGAGGCAGCGGGGGCTACAGGCTGTCCAGCTCACAAGCACTGCTCTCCTCGTTGGGGGACTTGCACCCCTGAACCAAGGCTTAGTGTTGGCATTAGTGTGTTTTTACCATTTTAACTAGAAATTGGCACAGATGCTGTGTCAAAGTCATCATCAGTTTTCTTAGTTGGGTTTTGACTTGGAATCTTGGATTCTGATCCAGTCTTGGATTCTGACTTCTGTGTAAATTCCTGTGTCTCTATGACTGAGAAGATAAGAGAATCCATTTTTGCAACTCCAACAATTAGATGTTTCACCCTCTCATGGAATCCAGAAGGGCCCTCTCATAGGGCCCTTGTCCTGGAGAGACAGGCTTTAGATTTGCCAACACCAGCAGCAGCAATGACTGTGAGACACACAGTAAATGTGAATGTGCCTGTAATTACGCTTGTGATAACATCTCTGTGTCCCAAGCCACCCATTATGGAAAACAAATACTTTCTGCCCTGAATGCCCATAGCGGGGAGTGGTACACCGTGTTGATACCTTGCTCACGCTCAGCTGTCAGCTGACCAGAGACGCAGGCGTCCTCCAAGAGCACTTTCATCTCAGCAGCATCTGTATCTAACTGATCCTGCATATTGGTAGGTCAGGCAGTGAGCAGTAGCTGCTCTGGAGAGAGACCAGCTGCAACAACGTGCGTGCATGCTGTGTGCTCAGTCGCTTCAGTCATGTCCAACTCTTGTGACCCCATGAACCCTACCAGGCTCCTCCGTCCATGAGATTTCCAGGTAAGATTACTGGAGTGGGTTACCATTTCCTCCTCCAGGGAATCTTCTCGACCCAGGGATCAAACCACCTCTCTTGCATCTCCTGCATTGGTAGGCAGTCTTTACCACTCTGCCACCTGGGAAGCCACTTACCTATTTTATTCCACATATTCACTGTGTAAGGGTTCCACAGGGTCAGTTTGAAAATGTTGCCTAAAGTATTTGTTTTTGTGTTTTAGTTTCCTATCTCCATGGGCAGTAATGGTGGTACCTGGCTCCACACCAGGTTTAGTCACTGCTTGGAGAAAACAGGTGAGAACGTCCCACTCCAGAGAGGACTCTCCTCCTTCCCGCTCAGCAGCTGTTTTGGTACAAAAGCAGTTTAGAGTAGACTTTAATTTCTGTGTAAATAGATTAGGTGATGGGTTAATAAAGCCACAGGCGACCATGATTAACCTAACAACTTCAAAAGAATTTTAGATATTAACTCAAATTGTCTTACTCCTTCAGCTAATAGATTTTAAGGTGATAAGAAATGATTTTTACATTTTCTTTAGTAATTGTTAAAAAATTCAGCCAACATTAATTAGTTCAAGAGAACTTTAAGTTGATTAATTATATGTGTTAAATCTTAAATTTTGTGTTGTCAGGGTATTTTGCTAATAAGGCAGTTTAATTGGTGTGGATGACAGTATTGAAATGCAATTTGCCTTTTTATCTCAGGATCTTGAGTATCTAACATCACTTTTGCCTTAGTTGCTTCCAGGCAGCTAGAGGGATTCTGAGAGGAGAAATTCATCACTAATCACACTCCAAAGGACTTTCATCCTGGATCATCAAGGAGTCTCCTTGTGAATCAGAGAAGATAAGAAATAGACACCTTTGTGGGGGGTGCCAAATTTATTCATAAAGCATTTTCACTGCTTCATCCTTTTCCACCAAAATTCTATCTATGTGATTACAAGAAATTCAACCACCGTAATCAAAAATCATGTCATGCAAGGGCCCCTGAGAGGACCAGAAATAAGAGGACCATTTTCAAGACGTACATGAAGTCTTGAAAATTGCAAAAACAATTGTATTTTCCTATAAAAGTGTACCTCCAAATATGAAAAATACTCCAGTTCATTATTTTGTTTACCACCTCACTAGTACAGGGCCCCCCAGTTGTTCTTCTTCCTCTTGTTTTAGCTTTTTTTCTCAATAATCTAGCATAAAATATAACAACTGGTTTTATAAATTTGTTCTCCTACTAGCACCCAAGTAGTTGATTTCCTTTGATAATTAAAAAGAGAAGTAATTATAGATTTATATAGTTTTGTCAGTCATGCCACTTACACAAAAAGTCATGTGATTGTCACAGTCTTTGAAATATATAAGAAAATCAAGAGAATAAATTCAAGATATAATTTTGCAAATCATATTTAATTCCCAGCTAAAAAGTTGTATCTATCATGTTGTTGTTTATTCACTCAGTTTTTTCCAACTCTTTTCTGACCCTGTGGACTATAGCCCACCAGGCTCCTCTGTCTATGGGATTTCCTAGGCAAGAATCCTGGAGTGGGCTGCCATTTCCTCCTCCAAGGGATCTTCCTGCCTAAGGATCGAACCCATATCTCCTGCACTGGCAGGCAGATTCTTTATAGTCTGAGCCACCAGAGAAGCCCTGTATCAATTATATCTTACATTATATCATGCAAAATACATAGATAAGGGGTCATCCTTCTATTTATATTTCCACTCTGTACATTGACTATAATGTATATTTTATTACCTAGTTAGGTATAGATTATGATATAAGTAACCTCAGAACTTCTGATGAAGCAATTGTCTAAAACACATTAATTAACTGTAATAAAGATTTATGAAAAGAGGAGAGAAAATAATTCTGTAAAAAGGTTTAAATGATTCTTATAAATCTTTTATAACCATACTTGGTTGTATTTCTCTAAAGGCTCTCTTCTTTCCTGGTTGCTATATTTAAACAGAATATCAATAGGACACTTTTCCGTGAGAATGTCCTATTTCAAAAATAAAATTGTAAGAGTGAGATTGGTTCTTTAAGCCTTCTGAAGGTTTCTGCCTGGAGGTATAAGAATACAAAGGAAGTTCTCTCTTGATGAGCTTGCACTGCGTGGAAAATTACCTTATTTTAAGAAAAAAAATATCAGTGGTTTTCTTATAACCTAAAGATAGAACTCTTGTCTGGAAAATCCCGTGGATGGAGGAGCCTGATAGGCTGCAGTCCATGGGGTCGCTAAGAGTCTGATGACTGAGCGACTTCACTTTCACTTTTCACTTTCATGCGTTGGAGAAGGAAATGGCAACCCACTCCAGTGTTCTTGCCTGGAGAAGCCCAGGGATGGGGGAGCCTGGTGGGCTGCTGTCTATGGGGTCACACAGAGTCGGACACAACTGAAGCGACTTAGCAGCAGCAGCAGCAGCAAATTTAGAAAATGTTAATGCAATGTTTCTATTTAGACTTTAAAGCTTTCTTAATTGTTCCATAAAATTGTTCTCCATTGACTGCTTATAAAAAGTTTAAGTGCTCCAGTAAATATTTCCTCATATATCTGCAAATTAATATTATCCAATAGTTACATATCCAATAGTTATATTATATACTCGTATATCCAATAGTTAATTGGATAGTGATCCAAAGTTTAACATTTTCAAAAACACTTGATCACATTAGACAATGAAACTCTACTGCATGAATGTACCAATACAACTGAATGTCACACTCAAGACAAAGAAGTTCCAGAGCAGAGGAACAGAAGAACACTGTGAAAGAGCCAAATAAATTGCCAAAATATAACTGCTAGTTCAGTTCAGTTCAGTCGCTCAGTCGTGTCTGACTCCTTGCAACCCAATGAACCACAGCACACCAGGCCTCCCTGTCCATCACCAACTCCTGGAGTTCACCCAAACCCATGTCCACTGAGTCAGTGATGTCATCCAACCATCTCATCCTCTGCCATCCCCTTCTCTTCCTTCCCTCAATCTTTCCCAGCATCAGGGTCTATTCCAATGAGTCAGCTCTTTGCATCAGGTGGCAAAAATATTGGAGTTTCAGTTTGAATATCAGTTCTACCAATGAACACCCAAGACTGATCTCCTTTAGGATGGACTAGCTAGATCTCTTTGCAGTCCAAGGGACTCTCAAGAGTCTTCTCCAACACCACAGTTCAAAAGCATCAACTCTTTGGCACTTAGCTTTCTTTACAGTCCAACTCTTACATCCATACATGACTACTGGAAAAACCATAGCCTTGACTAGATGGACCTTTGTTGGCAAAGCAGTGTCTCTGCTTTTTAATATGCCATCTAGGTTGGTCATAACTTTCCTTCCAAGGAGTAAGTGTCTTTTAATTTCATGGCTGCAATCACCATCTGCAGTGATTTTGGAGCCCAAGAAAATAAAGTCAGCCACTGTCTCCACTGTTTCCCCAACTATTTGCCATGAAGGGATGGGACCGGATGCCACGATGTTAGTTTTCTGAATGTTGAGCTTTAAGCCAACTTTTTCACTCTCCTCTTTCACTCCCCTCTTTCACTTTCATCAAGAGGCTCTTTAATTCTTCACTTTCTGCCATAAGGGTGTTGTCATCTGCATATCTGAAGTTATTGGCATTTCTCCAGCAATCTTGATTCCAGCTGTGCTTCTTCCAGCCCAGTGTTTCTCATGATGTACTCTGCATATAAGTTAAATAAGCAGGGTGGCAATATACAGCCTTGATGTATTCCTTTTCCTATTTGGAACCAGTCTGTTGTTCCATGTCCAGTTCTAACTGTTGCTTCCTAACCTGCATACAGGTTTCTCAAGAGGCAGGTCAGGTGGTCTGGTAGTCCCATCTCCTTCAGAATTTTCCAGTTTATTGTGATCCACACAGTCAAAGGCTTTGGCATAGTCAATGAAACAGAAATAGATGTTTTTCTGGAACTCTCTTGCTTTTTTGATGATCCAGCAGATGTTGGCCATTTGATCTCTGGTTCCTCTGCCTTTTCTAAAACAAAAATGAATATCTGGAAGTTCACAGTTCACATATTGTTGAAGGCTGGCTTGGAGAATTTTAAGAATTACTTTACTAATGTGTGAGATGAGTGCAATTATGTGGTAGTTTGAGCATTCTTTAGCATTGCCTTTCTTTGGGATTGGAATGAAACCTGACCTTTTCCAGTCCTGTGGCCACTGCTGAGTATTCCTAATTTGCTGGCATGTTGAGTGCAGCACTTTCGTAGCATCATCTTTTAGGATTTGAAATAGCTCAACTGGAATTCCATCACCTCCACTAGCTTTGTTTGTAGTGATGCTTCCTAAGGCCCACCTGACTTCACAGTCCAGGATGTCTGGCTCTAAGTGAGTGATCACACCCTCACGATTATCTGGGTCATGAAGAACTTTTTTGTACAGTTCTTCTGTGCTAGACGCAGACTGATTTTAAGCTGGCTAATTTTAAAAAAGTACAGACACAGGAGAAACTCTGAAAACAGAGTAGAAATTCCCCCTGTAAGGGAAATATATAAAGCAAATTAAATTAGAAAAGGGTCAAGTACCAAGAGGTGAGCACCATAGAGGTAACTTTTTCACCTGAGCTGCTTGTCTACACATGGGGCACTTCTGTCTGGCTAACATCTCTCCTCCCCTGCTGCCTCCCCAGGATTGTCTCCTGCCCTGAAGCCCCAGACACCACACCTTTCCTTAGATACTTGTGTGTGTGTGTGTGTGTGTGTGTTGTGTGGTCAGTCGCTCAGTTGTATCCAACTCTTTGCCACCTCATAGCCTGCCAGGTTCCCCTGTCCATGGAATTTTCCAGGCAAGAATACTGGCATGGGTTGACATTTCCTCCTCCAGGCAATCTTCTCAACCCAGGGATCGAACAACATCTCTTGCATCTCCTGCATTAAGAAGAGGGTTCTTTACCACTAGGGATGTTACGTAAGCCTCAGTCAACTGCCTATCTTCTGAGATTCATATCTTTGTGTGACTCTCATACATACATAGTTAATTAATTTTTTTCTTCTCTTTACAGAAACACTTCAGTCAAGAACTCAGAAGCATAGTGGAAGAATTATTTACACTGTACGAGTCCTAAATCAGTTGTCAGCATGAATGTTTAAATGAATGAGGCTTCCCGTTTCTCTTCCACGAAGAGAAGTATCTGGGTTGTCATTTATTATGATGGTAAGCATCTCTCCAGCATTTACTGCTCTCAAAGAAAGACCATGGTATTATTCTGAAAGCAGGTTATATAAAAATACCTTTCTATCTTAAAAATAGAAAACACTTTATATAAACTAAGTACCTTGCATATGTTGATGTTTGAATTTTACAAAATTATGAAAATACTTGTAAACATGCAAAGACCATATTAGACTTCCAAAAGTAGAGTGAATAAAAAGGTATGAATATTATAATTAACAAAACAATGCTACAAACTTAAAATATAGGAATTTCAATTTCATTTCAGACTTTTAAAAATGTATAAGATTATGTTTTCATCTATAGTTACAAAAGGTCCAATTAAAACTTGAAATGATTTTCATTTGTCTGGTAAAAGACAACCTTAAATTGAAAGATACATTTCTAACCACCAGCTCAGCAAGTCTGGAGCAGTAATGAACACACAGGACAAGGTTCTGGAAAACACTGAATCTTACTTCTTCCATGCTGCTGATTAATTCTTCCCCTCCAGCTCCATAAAGAATTGTAGAAATTTGCTGTCTTATCTTTTAATAATACCAAAATTTTTAATGCTACCGAAATCAGATTGATCATATTCTTTGCAGCCAAAGATGAAGAAGCTCATTACCGTTAGCAAAAACAAGACCAGGAACTGACTGTGGCTCAGATCATGACCTCCTTATTGCAAAATTCAGACTTAAATTGAAGAAAGTAGGCAAAACCACTAGACCATTCAGGTAGGACCTAAATCAAATCCCTTACGATTATACAGTGGAAGTGACAAATAGATTCAAGGGATTAGATGTCATAGAGTGCCTAAAGAACTATGGACAGAGGTTCATGACATTGTACAGGAGGCAGGGATCAAGGCCATCCCTAAGAAAAAGAAATGAAAAAAGGCAAAATGGTTGTCTGAGGAGGCCTTACAAATAGCTGAGAAAAGAAGACAAGCTAAAGGCAAAGAAGAAAAGGAAAGATATAAGCATCTGAATGCAGAGTTCCAAAGAATAGCAAGGAGAGAGAAGAAAGCCTTCCTCAGTGATCAGTGCAAAGAAATAGAGGAAAACAATAAGATGGGAAAGACTAGAGATTGCCTCAAGAAAATTAGAGATACCAAGGGAATATTTCATGCAAAGATAAGCACAATAAAGGACAGAAATGGTATGGACCTAACAGAAGCAAAAGATATTAAGAAGAGGTGGCAAGAATACACAGAAGAACTATACACAAAAGATTCTTAATGACCCAGATAACCATAATGTTGTGATCACTCACCTAAAGCCATACATCCTAGAATGTGAAGTCAAGTGGGCCTTAGGAAGCATCATTATGAACAAAGCTAGTGGAAGTGATGGAATTCCAATTGAACTATTTCAAATTCTAAAAGATGATGCTGTGAAAGTGCTGCACTCAACATGCCAGCAAATTTGGAAAACTCAGCAGTGGCCACAGGACTGGAAAAGGTCAGGTTTCATTCCAATCCCAAAGAAGAGCAATGCCAAAGAATGTTCAAACTACCACCAACTGCACTCATCTCACATGATGGCAAAGTAATGCTCAAGATTCTCCAAGCCAGGCTTCAACAGTACGTGAACTGTAAACTTCCAGATGTTCAAGCTGGATTTAGAAAAGGCAGAGGAACAAGAGGTCAAATTGCCAACATCCGCTGGATCACTGAAGAATCAAGAGAGTTCCAGGAAAACATCTACTTTTGCTTTATTGACTATGCCAAAGCCTTTGACTATGTGGATCACAACAAACTGGAA
This sequence comes from Aepyceros melampus, assembly GCA_006408695.1. Classification (NCBI taxonomy): domain Eukaryota; kingdom Metazoa; phylum Chordata; class Mammalia; order Artiodactyla; family Bovidae; genus Aepyceros; species Aepyceros melampus. The sequence continues at coordinate 150,138 of SJXQ01000156.1, forward strand.
AATTCTGAAAGAGATGGGAATACCCAACCACCTGACCTGTCTCCTGAGAAATCTGTATGCAGGTCAAGAAGCAACAGTTAGAACTGGACATGGAACAACAGACTGGTTCCAAATAGGAAAAGGAATACGTCAAGGCTGTATATTGCCACCCTGCTTATTTAACTTCTACACAGAGTACAGCATGCAAAATGCCAGACTGGATGAAGCACAAGCTGGAATCAAGATTGATGGGAGAAGTATCAGTAACCTCAGATATGCAGATGACACCATCCTTATGGCAGAAAGTGAAGAACTAAAGAACCTCTCAATGAAAGTGAAAGTGGAGAGTGAAAAAGTTGACTTAAAGCTCAACATCTAGAAAACAAAGATCATGGCATCTGGTTCCACCACTCCATGGCAAATAGATGGGGAAACAATGGAAACAGTGACAGATTTTATTTTCTTGGGCTCCAAAATCACTGCAGATGGTAACTGCAGCCATGAAATTAAAAGATGCTTGCTCCTTGGAAGAAAGCTATAACAAACCTAGAGAGCATAATAAAAAGCAGAGACATTATTTACCAACAAAGATCCATCTAGTTAAAGCTATGGTTTTTCCAGTAGCCATGTATGGATGTGACAGTTGTACTATAAAGAAAGCTGAGAGCTGAAGAATTGATGCTTTTGAACTGTGGTGTTGGAGAAGACTCTTGAGATTCCTTTGGACTGCAAGGAGATCCAACCAGTCAGACCTAGGGGAAATCAGTCCTGAATGTTCATTGAAAGAACTGATGCTGAGCTGAAACTAATACTTTGGCCTTGTGATGCAAAGAACTGACTCATTTGAAAAGACCTTGATTCTGGGAAAGATTGAAGGCAGTAGTAGAAGGGGATGACAGAGGGTGAGATGGTTAGATGGCATCACCAACTCAATGGAAGTGAGTTTGAGTAGGCTTTGGGAGTTGGTGATGAACAGGGAAGTGTGGTGTGCTACCATCCATGTGGTCGCAAAGAGTTAGACGTGACTGAGCTACTGAATTGACTGATATCTTAATAAGATACTCAGAAATTCACTCTTTCTACTCTTTAATTTCTGGTACCTGTGGTGATAATGTGAAATTTTAGAAAAAGCATTTAGAAAAACATGATTCTATTTGTTTAGATAAGATGAAAAACAGAGCTTTGTATCTGACGTCCAGTTTATCTCAGAGAAGTGAACATGGTCAATCAACTCAAAGGCCTGATGACTGTGTGGATGTCAAGTCCCTTCGGCTATGCTTGGACCACTCTTTGTACGGATGTGATAGTTGGACCATAAAGAAGGCTGAACGCCAAAAATTGATGCTTTTGAACTGTGGTCCTGGAGAAGACTCTGGAGAGTTTCTTGGACAGAAAGGTGATCAAACCAGTCACCCCTAAAGGAAATCAACCCTGACTATTCATCGGAAGGACTGATGCTGAAGCTGAAGCTCCAATACTTTGGCCACCAGATGCAAAGCCAATTCATTATAAAATACCCTGATGCTGGTAAAGACTAAAGGAAGGAGCAAAAGGCGGCAATAGAAGACGAGATGGTTGGATGGCATGACTGATTCAATGAACATGAGTTTAAGCAAACTCTGGGAGATAATGAAGGACAGGGAAGCCTTGCATGCTGCAGTCCATGGGGTCACAAACAGTCAGACACAACTGAGTGACTGAACAACAACAACAAAAGAAATAGAAAAATATTAAGAAAAAGGTATGTCATGAATGCATAAAATGCAGGTAAACATGAGTCTATCATTTGTTACCATAGAATATACACAAATCTATTATAAAAGTTAAAATGTCTTAAAACTCACACACATACAGACCTTTGCGATAGAAAGGATGACTTGCAATGGAAAGAGATGTAAATCGACATAGAGATACAGTTTTAAGTCATAACTGTAGGCATTTAACTATAGTTCTTCGTGGGATGCTGTCATAATTCTGTAGCCCCTTGTGTTGCTACTGCAGTGAGCTCAGGTGTGCACATATTGGCTTAAACCAGGTGAGCAGCTGTCTCTCCAGTAAATTACATGTCATAGTAAAAGGTGATCTCTCTCAATTCTTACATATTTTCTATCATGCTTAGTGCAAAACCATGAATCTTGAATAACACCATGGAAACCACAAAAGTTTCCAGTAATGACACTGGGAGAGCTCCCAAGAAACAGAAAAATGTCAGGGCATGACAAGAAAAAGTTAAACTGCTTGAGAAGCACAGTAGTTTGAGGTCTGCAGCTGCAGTTGCCACCACTTCAAGATAAATGAATCCAGTGTAAGGACCATTGTCAAAAAGGAAAGGAAATTGGAGGAGCTCTCACTGCAGCTAGGCCAGCAGACTCAAAATCCTCACAGTTTTTGTGAAATGCCTTTTTCATCTCATATTGAATGTGGAGCTCTCCTGCAGGTGCAGGACTGCTATAAGGAAGGCTTACTTGTGTACTCTTACATGATTCCAAAAATGTGAAGTCATTATACAACAACTTAAATCAAAAGGGAGATGAAGGAGCGAAACCTGGAGAACATAATGCCAGCAAAGGATGGTTGATGATTTAAGAAACAAGCATCTTTTAAAAGAAGTCAAGACAGCAGGAGAAATAGCTTCTGTCCACAAGAGGCAGCAGACAAGCTCCTGGATGCCATTAAGAAAGGACACCTGCCTGAGTAGGATTTTAGTGCAGATGTAAGTACACTCTCCCGGGGGAAAGGTCACAAAGGGCATTTGCTAGTAAGGAAGAGAAGTGACTGCCAGGACTTAGGGCTGGAAGGGACAGGTTAAATCTACTGTTCTGTGCAAATGCTGTTTAGGTTGATATTAAAAAGTTATTTAAAGGTTTCATTGTATTGAAAATTGCACAAAAAGAATGCTACTTAATCTAGTGAGAAGGAGACTGCTTGAAAATTATTAAGACTGAATATAGACTTACTGGATAAATTGTCTAGCATGATGAGTATCTGTTAATATAGACCCTGTACTGTCATTTTATATACATTGCTTTGTTCTTTCCATGTCCAAGATAACCAGAATGTATTGTGACTGTTTATTTTTGGAGACATTTTCTGATACAGTGCTCTGGTTTTTTCAGAAATTGATCTCTAAAATTATTCATTTATATAGTGATACAAAAGAAATCAAACAGCTTTGATTAAATGTTGCCTTTCATCATATTTCTAAGTTGATGATATCCATTTTATTTTATTTCTTATCTAATTTCATGTGTGATAAGCCATTGATCTCTCTAGAAAAATCAGATTATATAACTTGTGGGGGATTGACACTTACAGATCATTGTTTCCATTGAGTTCACATTTCCTGAATTTTAAATTCAGTATTAATTAAATAATTTATACATGATTTGAAGTCAGATGCTCAATTAGTGTTGTTATCAGAAAGAACACATATCTATTCCAGAGATTCTTTTACCTCTGTATATCATGTATTTATTAATGGCAAAAATAAGTAACTTTCTAAAGGAACCTTCCACTAAGCATCCTCTTCCTTGATTTATAAGTCAGGCTGGAGTCTATAATGTATAACCTCCATGATGTATTGCCCAAGTCTGAATGGTTTCAAAAGGCAGCTACGGAGTTAAGGATCTAACAAATCTGTTTATTAATAATTCACTCTGCTCTAAACAAGGCATTTGATTGTAAGCATTTGATGTTGATACAGAAAGAACATGAGAATATGAGTATCATTGCATATATGCTTATTCACATGTTTGGTTTTATTCTAAATGAATTTGTAAGCCCCTTGCTGAAATCTGGCAGAAATCAATGAATTATAAGCTTTGGATATGAAATGTAGATGCTATATGTCTCTAAGACTTCTCATGCAGTGCTCTGTCACTAGCATTTAGCATCCTGTCATTTTCCAAAATCATCAACATCCCATCTGCAGCTGACAGTTGCTATCAGATCAGGCTGCAAACAGCTGCTTCCGGATCATCGTCTATGCTGAGTAGTTATTGGGGCAGTAAAACCTGACTGCTCTGATGGAATGCAGCAGCCAAGGAGAGTGTGACCAAGTGTTTCCTAAAGAGACCTCTGCAGGTCTGCAGGTCCTGTGTGTGTTTGCATATTCTTCTAAATGTTAAGTAGGCATAACCAGGTTATGAAGCTTCTATTCATGAATTTTAGTTTCCCTAGAAATGCATGATCTCTAAGCAACATTTCAAACAAATTTCTCTTTCTGGATTGTTCACTGTTGGGAGAACACATTTGCAAAACTTGTTCCTGCTGAAGGTCTGGCATTGAGAATATGTAAAAAGCTATCAATGCTCAACAATAAAAGACTGAAAATCAAGAATAAATGGCTAAATAGTTTAGCAGACACTATACGTACCATATGATCCATCCATTCAACAATTTCGAATATTTATTCAGTTTTGGCATTTACCCAAAAGGAAATCCACTGAGTGAAAAAAGCTAATTTTAAAAGACCACTTAAGGTTTGATTCCATTTACTTTACATTTTTTTAGACCATAAAGTTGAAGGACAGTAGTAATGGTTTGCAGTGGTGAGGGACAGTCAGGGAAACCTGTGTGTAAAGGAAGAGCATGAAGGAGACCTTTGGAGTGATGCTCGGTATCCTGACTGTGGTCTTGACTATGCAAGACTCCACATGTGACAGGAATCCACAGGACTGAGCATATGTGTGCACATACACACACACAGAGAAGTAAAATGAAAAAGCTGCAGATCAATAGATTGTATTACAGCCAATAAACTGATACTAACTGAAATATAGTACAGCATTTTGTAAGATGTTGCCATTAGTGGCAACTAAATAGATGATACACAGAGTTTCTGCCATATTTCTTACAACTGTATGGGAAACTCCAATAATTTGAATAAAGTGTTCATTGTAATGTCATGAGATTATACAGGTTTAATATGCACAGTGTTTGTATGTTGATTATATCTTAATAAAGCTGGGACTATTGGGGGTGCATTTGAAAAAAAAAAATACTCCTGGCCTGCATCTCCTACCACATAAACAAGTTAGTTAAGGCTGGGCCTTCAGCGAAAATGTTGAAGCTTCAACAAAGAACAAAATAGAAAGATATTTGTGTTACCTTTGAGTAGATAGAGTGAAAGTTCAGCTCAGTTCAGTTCAGTCACTCAGTCATGTCCGACTCTTTGTGACCCCATGAACTGCAGCATACCAGGCTTCCCTATCCATCACCAACTCCCGGAGTTCACTCAGACTCATGTCCATTGAGTCAGTGATGCCATCCAGCCATCTCATCCTCGGTTGTCCCCTTCTCCTCCTGCCCCCAATCCCTCCCAGCATCAGAGTCTTTTCCAATGAGTCAACTCTTCGCGTGAGGTGGCCAAAGTACTGGAGTTTCAGCTTTACCACCATTCCTTACAAAGAAGTCCCAGGGCTGATCTCCTTCAGAATGGACTGGTTGGATCTCCTTGCAGGTTGGCTTAAAGCTCAACAGTCAGAAAACTAAGATCATGGCATCTGGTCCCATTGCTTCATGGGAAATAGATGGGGAAACATTGGAAGCAGTGACAGACTTTATTTTGGGGGGCTCCAAAATCACTGCAGATGGTGACTGCAGCCATGAAATTAAAAGACTCTTACTCCTTGGAAGGAAAGTTACGACCAACCTAGATAGCATATTCAAAAGCAGAGACATTGTTTTGCCAACAAAGGTCCATCTAGTCAAGGCTGTGTTTTTTCCAGTAGTCATATCCATGTATGGATATGAGAGTTGGACTATAAAGAAAGCTGAGTGCTGGAAAATGCATGCTTTGAATTGTGGTGTTTGAGAAGACTTTTAAAAGTCCCTTAGACTGCAAGGAGATCAAGCCAGTCAATCATAAAGGAAATCAGTCCTGGGTGTTGGAAGGACTGATGCTGAACTGAAACTCCAATAATTTGGCCACCTCATGTGAAGAGTTGACTCATTGGAAAAGACCCTGATGCTGGGAGGGATTGCAGGCAGGAGGAGAAGGGGACAACAGAGGATGAGATGGCTGCATGGCATCACTGACTCAGTGGATATGAGTTTGAGTGAACTCCGGGAGTTGGTGATGGACAGGGAGGCCTGGCGTGCTGCGATTCATGGGTTCGCAAAGAGTTGGACGTGACTGAGTGACTGAACTGAACTGAACTGAACTGAGGTGATAAGACACAATATTCAAGAGCAATGAAAAATAATGTATAGGTACATGCACCTAGGAATGGGTACACAAGACTTCATCACACTTGAAACTTTGGGTCTCCAAATGACACTTTAATTTTTTTAAAGCCAACAAACCAAACATTGGGGAATGTTGTCATAAGACTTATATTGGACATACAACCTGTATCCAAACTCCAGATGTTTGATGCTAATATTTATAAAGCAGGTTAAATTTTAAAGGAGTAAGTTCAGTTCATTTCACTTGCTTAGTCATGTCCGACTCTTTGCGACCCCAAGGACTGCAGCAAGCCAGACTTCCCTATCCATCAACTATTCCCAGAGCTTGCTCAAACTCATGTCCATTGAGTCGGTGATGTGATTCAACAATCCCATCCTCTGTCGTTCCCTTCTTCTCCTGCCTACAATCTTTCCCAGATCTGGGTCTTTTCAAATGAGTCAGTTCTTTGCATCAGGTAACCAAAGCAACAGTTAGAACTGGACATGGAACAACAGACTGGTTCCCAATAGGAAAAGGAGTACGTCAAGGCTGTATATTGTCACCCTGCTTATTTAACTTCTATGCAGAGTACATCATGAGAAATGCTGGACTGGAATAAACACAAGCTGGAATCAAGATTGCTGGGAGAAATATCAATAACCTCAGATATGCAGATGACACCACCCTTATGGCAGAAAGTGAAGAGGAGCTAAAAAGCCTCTTGATGAAAGTGAAAGAGGAGAGGAAAAAGTTGGCTTAAAGCTCANCATCTGAGAAATGCTGGGCTGGAAGAAACACAAGCTGGAATCAAGATTGCTGGGAGAAATATCAATAACCTCAGATATGCAGATGACACCACCCTTATGGCAGAAAGTGAAGAGGAGCTAAAAAACCTCTTGATGAAAGTGAAAGAGGAGATGAAAAAGTTGGCTTAAAGCTCAACATTCAGAAAACAAAGATCATGGCATCCAGTCCCATCACTTCATGGGAAATAGATGGGGAAACAGTAGAAACAGTTTCAGACTTTATTTTGGGGGGCTCCAGAATCATTGCAGATGGTGATTACAGCCATGAGATTGAAAGACGCTTACTCCTTGGAAGAAAAGTTATGACCAACCTAGACAGTATATTCAAAAGCAGAGTCATTACTTTGCCGACTAAGGTCCGTCTAGTCAAGGCTATGGTTTTTCCTGTGGTCATGTATGGATGTGAGAGTTAGACTGTGAAGAAGACTGAGTGCCGAAGAATTGATGCTTTTGAAGTGTGGTGTTGGAGAAGACTCTTGAGAGTCCCTTGGACTGCAAGGAAATCCAACCAGTCCATTCTGAAGGAGATCAACCCTGGGATTTCTTTGGAAGGAATGATACTGAAGCTGAAGCTCCAGTACTTTGGCCACCTCATGCGAAGAGTTGACTCATTGGAAAAGACTCTGATGCTGGGAGGGATTGGGGGCAGGAGGAGAAGGGGATGACCGAGGATGAGATGGCTGGATGGCATCACGGACTCTATGGACGTGAGTCTGAGTGAACTCCGGGAGATGGTGATGGCCAGGGAGGCCTGGCGTGCTGCGATTCATGGGGTCGCAAAGAGTCGGACAAAACTGATCGACTGAACTGAACTGAACTGATCCAATTTCCTCTTTAGAACCAGTTCTAGAGATATTGATGCTTTAGAATAATAAGAAACAACACAGATTCAGGTCCTATATTTGGATTTTACTAAGAATCCAATAAAGATCATCCCTAGAAGCCAGAAGTCTGAATTGATACTTGGCAAGTTAGAAGCTGATTTGCAGCAGACAATGAGAGCTTCCAAGTTTTAAATTCTGTGATCAGTGGTTTGGCTGGGATTAAATTCATTCCCATTCATCCATACATCCAACCAGCAAATATTTATTGAGTATCCATTATGTATCAGGCACTGTTTCAGGCTCTAGTGATATAGTCATTCTTTCTTGCCATTTGCTGATACATTAATGAAATTCCCTAATTTTTAGAAGATCCTGAGTGGTAAATGACTATCTAAAGTGACATGATTCACAAGAGGCAGAGCTGATTGAAGCTTATACCAGCTTAGGGCTCTCTTCCCTGTAATTTTATCAATACATTTCAAAAACAACATTTGGAGTTCACCTAATAGGAAAATTAGGATCTACTCACAATTGAGTATTTATTTAAAAAAACTTTTAACTTTTAAATTCTTAGACTAAAAAGAAAATGAGAATCTAATTTCATACATATATGCAAAAAGCTAGATTCCCTTAATTGCAGTTAAAAACATAACTGCAAACAAATGTCAAACCATAATGCCAAATGACAGCTTTAAATTCTGTTTCACAAGTTGTTCTTTTAGCGATGTCTTCACATTGTCAATCATAGAGATAATTTTGATTTTGCACAAATCCTGCCTCTGTTAAAAGTAGTGTCTGTGATATCATAAGAAGTTTGGCAAGTCTCTTATTCTGAAAGCTATTGATAGACAGGAAATCAGAGAAAGAGGTAAGTCTGGGGAAAAATATCAGATAAGATTTGTTATTTTAGAATGATATTACTAGAACACTTCATTTCATAATGCTTTAAACTAACAGAAGTGCATCCAAAATAAACCACTTCATGGATTAATCCTTTTTTTTTTTTCCACTTTACTGTATTGGTTTTGCCATACATTGACATGAATCTGCCACGGGCGTACATGAGTTCCCAATCCTGAACCCCCCTCCCACCTCTCTCCCCATAGCATCTCTCTGGGTCATCCCAGTGCACCAGCCCCAAGCATCCTGTATCCTGTATCGAACCTAGACTGGTGATTCATTTCTTACATGATAGTATACATGTTTCAATGCCATTCTCCTAAATCATCCCACCCTTGCCCTCTCCCACAGAGTCCAAAAGACTGTTCTATACATCTGTGTCTCTTTAACTGT